>CAHIKZ030002394.1:70000-300851 GCA_903632075.3 Acanthosepion pharaonis
ATATATATATATATATATATATATATGCATATATATATGTGCATATATATATATACATGCATATCGGTGCTAATTTTTGGAACAGGGCTCAAAGTTCTTGGCAGCAAGTCATGTGACTTTCAGTAGCACCATCGTCTGCTATTCGCCGCTGTCTCTCATCTCTCTCTCTCTCTCTCTCTCTCTCTCTCTCTCTCTGGTTGCTTAAGTACTTTGCTTATATTGACTTCGACTCAAAACTGGGGTGGAAGTTGGACGGTATTTGGGAATATAGGGTTTTCCCAGGTTTCTGCATTGAATTGAACAAGCGTTCTTTCTTTTCTGGTTCGCAATATTATCTCTTCAAATTTGGGAGAACACTTCTTTCTACGGGTAGTGGTTGCAGGTATCAGTCAGCCCGTATAGCTCATTTATAGCTTATGCCTTGCACCATTACTTCCAAATGGGCGGAGGTAATTTCTCCTTTTCTTTCAGTATCTCATCTAAGCTCGTCGCTTCAACTTGTTTGACATTATTTAAACTGTCTTTTTTTCTCTTTCAGTTTATATGTTATTCCGTACTTTTAACCCTCTCCGTCCCTTCCAGTTCATATTCTAAATTAACCCTTTTATTTTACTAATGTCACATTATTTACAGTTAAGCTAATCTATTCCTGTAGATTAAATAAAGTAACGCTGATGCATCTAACCTTTTTTTGGTTTTGTTGCCACTTAAATCCTTCATCCACCTCTTTACTTTTTATTACCCTTTGGTTACAGTGGATATCACTTGGAAATTCGAAAGAACCCATTTGCTGTTCCATTAAACAGAAACACTTGAGATCAAGACAAAACTACTTATCCCTCTTCTATGCGAGTGTTCATAGTATCACAAATTTACATTTTATAGGGTCCACCAGGGCATCGTATTTTTAAGATTATTCGAAAACTACTTGTAGATGACATTTGTGTTAGTAAAGTACTTGCAACAAGTACATAGTGTTGCAGAAAACTGAGTCCAGTTCTTGGAGAGCGTGATTCCTAAACTGCTAGAATTTCTGTGCTGAGTCCATACGGTAAACGTAAAAACTCGAAAAACCCAAAAGGCATTTGATAATATTTCTGGATCAGATTGATGTATGAAAATATCTTAATACTGACAATGAATATTAGAAGTCAGATAACAATCTGCAGCCGTGATCCAATTTAATCTACGACAATCGCCGCAATATCTCCAAGTGGATTTTGTTCTTCAATGCCATGTGTAACAGTGAGGATGAATTGCTGTCGGTAGAGCAAATTATTCCAAGATTTGCTAAATGTTGAAATTCCGAAGTTTTTCAAACAGCAAGGACATGTAAAATGCAGGGGATCAGTAGTTTTTTTGTTGTTGTTTTTTTATCTAAGATGTAATTTCGTGTTTGTTTTCAGGTCTATTGAACTTTAACTATGTTATATCAGAAGGGTCTTCTGTGAGTCTGAATGACTTTTCGGCTGCTGCGTCTTTTGAGCAGAGGGATATTGTAGGAAAATAAAATAAAATCGATAAATAAAATAACAATAATGAATAACAAAAAAGAAAAAAAACATTTTTTCATGATGCAAGTAATAAAGGATCCGGAAATTTTATTACTCTTCGTCAAACGCACTGACCTTGTTTAAAAGTTAAACTGCATGAAATTACAGGATGGTGACTTGGAGAGACTGTAGCGATAGTGGGGGCAATGTCACCCCCGAAATAATAATAATGATAATAAAAGAGAATATGCTGCAAAACAGAAAAAAGGGTGTTTTCAAAAGAACCAAGATATTAAAAATGCTGTAAAAACTTTGAAATGTAAATGTTACAGAAAGTTAATTTAGAACACGAAATACAATCTTTTTGTAAGTGTACAAAGGATATCAGATTACTAATAGAAAATTACTGGAACAATGATAATTGGAACTTTTAGAAAAAAAAAAGTAATGAATTTTGACACTTTAAGAATTAAGTTAAAATAAAGAATGTTTTGATTTCAAACTTATTTTTGAAACCGGACTCTCTGTAGTTTACAAAGTGCGACAGAGTGATTGCTAGCGAGGTGATATAATAGAGTCTTGTTGTGGACCTTGGAAGACAATCGGTAAAAAATTACCGATTGGCTTCCAATGTCCACAACGAGACTGTGTTATTAGTAAACTGTTTACTCGGAGGAGTGAAATTATATGGCAGTATGTTTGCACTAGAAATACAGATATGTCACCAGTTCTATATATAAAGAAGCGAACCAATCGGAAGAAAGGAGTTTTGGCTCGTCTGTCTTCGAGTGAAGTCGAACTGGGTGGAGAGATGTCGGAGATTGAAAGAGCAGAGTTGGGTTAGAGACAGGGAGCAGAGTTGAGTTGGAAGTTCATAGAAGAGAGGAAGTGACGTCACAGATTGGAACGAAGCATCCACTAAAATGTGCTGTTGATATAAGTACCGCTGCTCCTGCTACCACTAATACTACTACTACTGAGAACGGGAACATCGACGGTTGTAGTAGTTGCGCTAAGAACAGTCCAAAAAGGGATAAAACGAAGCCGCCTCTCCTTTTTAACGACATTACACAATGTATTTTCTTTTGTCGATCATCGTTCATATACAAGAGACATTCAACTTTTTGCCACGAGAATTGTATTATTTTATTTATTGTTGATGTCTATATATATATATATATATATATATATATATATATATATATAACTTTTGTCCCTCTAAAATCGGATCGACTTGGCCATGTTTATTTGCTGTTAACCCAATTTTCACCCAACAATCTTACAGGAAGATCAACGGAGAGCTTTCGGAATTCTACGACCCGATAACTACTAGCCAGGATAAAAAATCACAACGTGGCTGGTGAGTGGAATCAAATCGACATTTGAAAACAGAGACTTAGGTCTAACCTGTAATACTGGACCATACAGGACCAACGTCTGGTCTTGTGAATGACGTCGGCCTAGTGGAGTTAGGATACGGTGTTACATGGATGCCTTGACCAGAGATCGCGTTACAACTGACACCGTGCGAGAGGATCGGCATTACAAGACTACTAATTGTATAATTATTAAAATTCTTAGGAGAGTAAGTTGAATGATTAAGAAAAAATGAGAAAGAAGCAAAATAAAAATTGTTTTAAACTAATAAAATATAATTTTCGAACAGTTCCAAGGAGAATTGAACCCAGAATTAACTAGACAAGATTTAATAAATGTTTAAACTATTTACATTGTTGTCCTCATCTTTGTTTAAACTATTTACTGTTGTCCTCATCTTTGTTGCTAAATTCACAACGTTTCGACCGGAGTTGAATTTTGGGGACTTATAAAATTAATACATTAATACAGGTGCATAGTGAGAAACAATAATAACAAAAATAAATTGTAATATGATAAAAAATGGTTAACATTAAGTTTATAAGTCCCCAAAATTCATACACTGATGTTCTCAAGAACGCATATCGCAGTGGATAAAAACGTTGGTTGAGTTCAGTAACTGGCTCCACAAGTAGCCAAGTATTGAACTCACAAAAGTTGAAGAATTGAGTTAAAAGGGAGATAACTGATACTGAAATATCCATGTGACACTAAGCAGTCGGCCTGTGGTCAACTCCCAGTCGAGGTGCGAAACTGTAATATTTCTCCTACCGGCGTTTTGTCGCTTCCACCAGCCTGTGTCCCGGTTAATCGGTGGTCGTCGCTACCCGGCGGAATCCTTTGGTCAGGGTACCAAGTGGGATGATCAGTCGATACTAATGGCTTCACACCAGCTGCAACCGGTTCGACACAAGCTCCGTCGTTCTCAGCTCACTTCCAATGTCTGGTTACCGAAGTAACTGCTTCAATCGCAAGTCTAACCTATCCACGTTGTGATTTTGATCTTAGGTAGACAAGATGGAGGTGATATCGCACAAGGAGTGTGTGTTTTTCTCCCAACCCATTTTCTACGGCGTGTGATACTTTTACGCTTCTTAGGGAAGTTCTGGTCTTCTAAGTCATTTGGTTTAGTTTTTAAGTGCTAGCTTAGCTTCGTTCGTCAGTATAACTTGCTATTGGTAGGATAGTTCGTGGAATCTCTCAGTCAGCTTCTGCGAGGCAACACTCTGGTTCCTGCTACTCGAACTGAAACTCCAACTCAACAGTCCAACTTCTGACTCCAACTGTCGAACTTCAACTGGCGAATGGCCCGAGAACGTTCATTTATATGGATATCAACCAAAAACCGGTGCAGGGTTAGACGCAGTCTAGGGATTTTGATAAATCCTGATTTCTGACAAGAAACCTTTTTGTTGTCAGGCCAGGAAAACTGATTACTTCCCATTTTGGAAAATTAATCACTTTCCATTTTGGGGCATCCCTTCCTCCGTGAGGAGAGGCTGCAGGAGAGCTATCCTCCTAAACTCTCCCCTTCTCACATTGATACCTCATACCAAATCCTTTCAGTGGGCGTTAATAATTTCCCCGTCTTTCTCATCAAATTACCTCTGCCTATCACCATTACTACCACACGACCAATGGCGTCCCGGCCTCATTAAAATTATAACCTAGAATTTTTTTGTATACAAAATTCTCGTTCCCACCGGCCAAAATTCTTACGAATACCATATAGCCACTGAGATCTCTCAGATCTTTTGGTCACTTTGCGTCTTTTTAACCAACACTTTATACAAACACATCAATCAATTGTCAAAGTCTACTATCTGGTCCCTTCATGAAGTTAGCGTCTACAGGAACCCTTGCCTTCTTGAGAAAAATAAATAAATTGATAATAAATTTCTTTATCTCCAAATCGGCAATTCTTCCGAGTTATTTTTCTCATGCCAAAATTTTATAATCGACACATAGCTACTTAACGTTGGAAAAATAAACAAGGGTACTTCTCTCTATCCCGTATCGACAATATTTCAGAACATTTCTCATGCCAAAATTTTTGTAAATACCATATGACCGTGCCTTGCCGGCACTTAAGAGAATATTATGTTCTTGGGTTTTTCGTTAATCAGTAGTTGACCCAGAGAATCAAAAGCTATATTGATTGTCTGCGAGGTGAGATGCTTAAACAATACGGAATTGATTAGAACTTATAGGACATGCTAAAAGAGGTCGACAGAAGGATGACGATTCACTCGAGTTCTTACAAACAGGAAATACAGAAGCAGATTTCCAACTAGCAGGAAAGCAAGAAGTAACAAGACATTTGTTGTAGAGCTGAGAAAAAAAATGAGCTATTTCGGGGATACTATCAGGTCTGCTATCATCTTTAGAATAGAAATCATGGTTGGAATTATCACGCAGTACAGACTCGGTCCTAGTGGAAAATCAGGCAAATGATGAGTCAAGATTAAAACTGGAAATGAATTTACAAAGAAAGCCTCCTGCATAATCACGAGAACAAAACTTATTAGAAGCTATACAGTACCTCATTCTATCAGTCTCAGTGGGGACACAATAATTGTAAAAATTATTGTGAGCTGACACAAAGAGGTGTCTGTTATGGTGAGAACTATCACTTTGGTATAGGCGGAAAAGTGATTCTTGTGGGTTATGGAAGCTGAACAGACAGCTGTTAACCAAGGACACAATTGTGGTTTCACATAGATGTCACAAAAGCAATGATGCCGGCTTTTACCCCAGAAGAAAACTCAATGCCACAATTTTCAATAGGAAGGTTAATTATTTAACTTCAAAAGGCATCCCTAAGAAAATCACAAAATGAGTCCCAATCTGCACGTTGGTAACAGAAAGAAGGTCTGCGGGAACCCTTGGCTTTTCGGAAAAGAAAAATAAATCTCTTTATCTTCAAATCGGCAATTCTTTAGAGATATTTTCTCATGCCAAAATTCTATAATCAACACATGGCCACTTAAAACCATATCCTCAATGCTTGGTTATTCTGTTTTTTTTTTACCAGTACAACGTCATCGATCAATTGTCAAAGCCCAACATTTTGTCCCCTTCGTGCTACGCAAATCCTTGGCTTCTTTGAAAAAAATAAATAATGGTAATTCTCTCTACCCCGTATCGGCGAATATTTCGGAATATTTTCTCATGCCAAATTTTTTTATAATCAACACGTGGCTTTGCCTTGCCGGTGCTTAAAATGATATCTTACAAAAATAAATAATGGCAATTCTCTCTACCCCGTATCAGCAAATATTTTGGAATATTTTCTCATGCCAAAATTTTTATAATCAACATATGTCCTCATCGCCTGGTCGACTTCTAAAATCTTGCGATTTCGAATGATATCTTGTTCTCAGTTTTCTTTAATCAGTACTTTTACAAATATCATTAATCAGTTGTCAAAAGCTCACATATGGCCTTTTTGTGAGTTCACTGTTTACGCAAATTCTCGGGTTTTTTGAGAAAAGTAACTTTTTGAAAAATAAAATAAAATCGTTTTAATATCGAACGGTATATCTTTCGGGATATCTTTCCGTTCTTAGTATTTCTTGTTTATAGTTAATCAATTACCATAGCTAAATAACTAAATAATAGCGTCTTAAGTTATCAAAATGTTGCAGAAATTTGTGTAAACGGCGTCAATTTCAATTACATTTTCCATATTTTCATAAGTTTGTAAAAAACAATTTTTAATATAACTTTTTGTCTGCTGTTATCTACTTTCTGATAAATTTGACCGTTGAACTTAAATTTTCTGTGTGGCCAAATAAAAAAGCAAAAGGGTTTAACACACAAAAGGTTTTGTCTAAGATTTACAAAGAATTTATTAAGGACTCTGAAGAGGAGTATTAAGAACTTAACACAATAAAATTAACAAAAATAAAAGCAAGCTTGAAACAATTTCCTATTCACTTTTTACAGCTATGTTCAAAGTGGATTTGACTAAATGATTTTATCTGACAAATTATTCATGATTATGAAGGCTCTTTTTGTTTTTACTTATTAGTGGATGAAAAAGTAATAAAATTAGAGCAGTTAAAATGTTGATAAACTAAAGGTGTGTCATAATTATGAAAGATATGTTGTAGGGAGCGCAGCACATACTTGGTTAATTTCTCTCTCTCTGGGAATAAAACTGGCACAAGGCCACCCCAGATGTACTTTTCGAAATAAGACCTCTTTTCCTATTATTTATTTTGTGAAGATTAAAAATTCTTAACGTTAGACAAGAAAGTAGAAATAATGATTCGCAAACATATTGTTTCAAACGTAACAATTGAATTTATTAGTGTTTGGTATACATGCATGAATACTGAGTGAAAAGGGGTTTGGCTGATTTGCCAGACTGTGAACGGTGTGGCCTTGGTTTAGAAGAAACAGCTTCGCACGCCTTCTACCATTGCTTGTGTCCATTGATCGCGCATACGCGTGTGACAATGTGTCGCCCCCGTATTCCGGGGTGAAACGGGTGGTGTTTCTGACGCTGCTAGCCACGGCTCGAATGGTGATTTGGATGCGAGGCAACCGTCTTTCATATCAGGATCTAATTCGATTCTTTGAGCATCAGCTCAAGATGAAGATTAGAACTGATAGAAAACGATTGCATTCGACAGTCTTCAGCGAAAGGTGGGTGAAAGAGGCCAGCTTGGTTCGTTTGAACGGGGTTAGCCTTGATTTTCTCTTTGAGGTTGAGCCTACATCACATCGGGGTGGTTTCCTGTGGAGCCCTCCCCCTGTTTAGGTTAGACAAGCTTTTGTGTACCTAATTAATGTGATTGAGTGTTGTTCCCGGCCTGTTCCTGGCCACTTCTTTGGTTATGATCCAGTTTGAGATACCCAACCTCCCCAGTTTGTTTCCCCCCCTTATCTCGTCTGGGTCAGCGTTATATTCTCCCATGCCCGTACGATTTTTTATCCTATTTCCACTCCCTTAGCGAGGGCGCTTCTTGATTTTGTCCCATGGGCAGAATACAGCGGCCTCTTTGTTTTTTGAGGGTTGAACGGGCCCTACTAACATCTGTTTAATTTAACCTATGTTAATATTTTAGTTTATTATTGGGTTCATCTCCCTCCCCTCTCATCCTTCATCACGAGATTTGTATATAATATTTATTATCATTAAATTTTTTATGGCATGGGGCGCGTTTTGTAGCCCCCCCCTCTTGTGAGTATGTGGTATTATGGTGTAAGGAGGATTGATTGGTGATGGATGAGTGCTTGTGGTGAATGGGCAAATTGTAATGAGTGAATGGGTCGTGAATCGGATTAGCTAGGTATAGGATAGTCAGTGAAGACCAGCCTCAACCCCACCCCTTTTCAGGCTTTGTGCCACAATTGTATTTTTTGATACAATAAATATACAGAGTTGTGTCTCTTTGATTAGGTAAATAGTTGTACCTGAGTTCATATTACGAGGAAGTAATTATTAAACTGTAATATTGAGTGTTTGGAATTGAATGAACAAGTTAGGTAGAGTTCAGAAATACTTGCATGAGTTAAGTATTGTTCATTTAACGTCTGACTGCATCAGTCGAGACGGAGTTCCTTTAGGGTCACATTTTGGCGGCGTGTTGAGATGTACGAGTGACGTAGATAAGTTAGGCTCGAGTCAGGAAGAGCAGGAACGGAGAGAGAGAATATCACACGTGTTTGGTTTATATAATGGTCGTGTATCACGTGGGAGGCTCAGAATTGACTTGGCGCCTAAATTGACTCTGCACGTGAGAGCGATCTGATTGGTTGAAACTGACCAATCAGCAAGTTGGATGTACTGTTATTGACCAATGGTTTCTCGTTGATATTTTATATGAAAGTAGGATGTTACTTATCAGATTGGAAGAGTGCATTTCCTAAAAAGGGGAAAGGTTGGTTTGTTGTGGAAGATTCCACAATGTAAAGCAGACACTTATTATTATTCTTAAGCTACTTTCAAATCTTATGCAGTGCCTATGATCACTGATAGAAAATTTTGTCGACAAATGAAGATTGATTTGAAAAAAAAAAAACAATCTTTTCAGATATGAATTATTCTTTTAAAAAATGCAAATATTTTATTGATTGTATTATCAATGACCTAAAAATAAAGAAAGATGGGAGAACATAAAAATAAAAAGAATGGAGAAAAAAATAAATATTTGATGAAAAATAAAGAAGTGGGGGAAAAAGCCAGATTCTGAAATGAATACTATTTTTGGAGAATACTGTCAGGGGAAGTAGCTACACATGTTGTTTTTCTCCTTAATTTCTTCCAGCACTTATCGGTTGTTAACAAATTATTATTATTATTAGGCTGAGTGAAGATGTAGCTTAACAGTTAGTGTTTTTATATTGACTGAGAGAACAGTCAGCTGAAATGATCTTAAACTGTAAGCCCACACATCAGACTTATCTAAAAAAAAAGAAAAAAAAGAATGAAAAGGAAAGTAAAATAATCAGATTATAACGCTTGAAAAACTGACTGTTAATCAGTTGTCTGTTCTTATCTTTTATATTTCTTTGCTTTGCATATTTTGGTTTTATTTTGCAAAGGTGTGTTTACTGGCCATAAAAAGCAAGAAAGAAAATAAAACAGGAATTCGCTTATATTTATCTGACTATCTCCACAAATCAAACAAAATCAATACTCCACTTTTTCGGCATAAATTTTCGATACCTAAGTTTAAAATGAATTTTTTAAAACGAAAAAACATTCTTGAAAATTTCATTTTAGCTTTAATGGAAAGTTTAATACAGTGTAACCCGGATATAAGAGAGTTGTCGGGACCGGAGAAGAAGTCTCTTATATCCGGGTTCCTCTTATATCCGGGTTCCTCTTATATCCGGGTTTCTCTTATATCCGGGTTTCCAACTTACCAACAACTACAGTTTGCTTTTCACTGCCGTCCATGTTTGTGAACTGAAGCATCGTGAGTCTGTCTTTGGGAACTTTTGTCCCATTTGACTGTTCGTCGCCGGCAAATCGCAAAGATCCAGACAGCATGGCTTTGTAGATAATTCCCGTTTCATCACAGTTCCAAACATCTTTTGGATTATATCCACGAAAAAGTTGCGGCAAAACGTTTGTCACCCATTCGTTGGCAGAACCGTGATCTGCTGACGTTGATTCGCCGTGAAATTTTTTGAACGAAACGTTATTGGCCTGCTTCCAGCGCATGAGCCAGCCATTGCTCGGTTCAAAATCAACTTTTTCAAGATTTACGGCCAGTTGTGATGCTTTCTGCCTGATGACGTGATCGGTGACGGTAGCTCCATGAGCACATGCTTGCGTAAACCACTGTGTAAGCGCTTCGTTAACGTCCTTGTGCACGGATTGGCGCTTTCGTTTGCGATTAGTGTTTCCGTTCATTTGCATGCAAGATCGTCTTCTTTCTTGAGAATTTTTGCTGCTGTTGAATAACCGATTCTGTACTTTTTGGCTGCAGCGGCCAGTTTGAGTTTCTTCATTTTGACATCGTCGATGAGCTCCAACTGTTCAGAAATGCTCAGAGTTTTTCGTTGAGACACCGACGCCGACATCACTAATCGCAATGATCGCAAGCAAACGGTTTTCAGTGGCAAAATTAACAAACAGACACACTTCTGACTCAACAGAACAGTGGGTAAAGTGAAAGTGCTGTCCAGTAAATGCAACGACAAGCAAAGTCGGCAAAAAAGCAGGCGGCGCTACACACAAAGCAAAATCATAAGGTAGAGACACAGATTGGACACACCGTGTCTCTAGACTAGTCAAGATTAAGTCATTGAACTTCACTCTCTCTCTAACTGACCTCTGTTTGACCGATTTACGACATCACACTGTCACTCAAAACGAACTCTCTTATATCGGGGAGGACGGGACCAGAGAAAATCTCTTATATCCGGGTTTCTCTTATATCCGGGTCTAATTTATATAGATTTTCTCTGGTCCCAAATTAGAGCCTGTGTTAATACACAGGCTCTAATTTGGGACCAGAGAAAATCTCTCTTATATCCGGGTTTCTCTTATATCCGGGTCTCTTATATCCGGGTTACACTGTAATTAAATGTATTATTTCCATTAAGTAAATAATTCTGGTGTATTTCAGATAGAAACTATATACATTGGAATGTCAAATTTAATTTCAATTTCTTATATTTTCTTAAAAGCGGCCATTTTCTTAATTTGTAAACAAACACAAATTTATCGATTTTAAAAATATTTAAAAAAAATTTTTATTTTAGTAAAATTAAAAAAATTAAAGTTAAATTAATCTGATTTGAAATAAATATTACTTATAGCATACAACCAATTATTAACGATTGGTCGTGTTCATCTGATCCAGCGATTGATGGACCTGATTTATATTTTTTTAGATATTTTTCATTTTATTTCTAATTATTGTTATGACAATTATTTTATTATTAAATTTTATTATTACTTTAAATTTTATTATTAATTACATAATTACTAAAACTTTTATTAACCCAATAAACATTATTGAAAATAAATTGCTACTATGTGTAACAAGAAAAAGACTTTTGGGAATATTTTGTGGCCCTGAAAAGGGCCTTTTTTTTTTTGGTTTATGTTTTCTTCTGTTGCCTCTTCAATCCTTATCATTGCCGGGCTGATCAAAATGCAAAGTCCTGCATGAGATAGTCAGCACCAATTTCACATTTGTCTAGTTGACAATAGTCAGCTTCATAATTGAGATATGAAATCGTATAAAAAGGATTTGCATAACTAATGATGTAGCCAACATATTCACGGTTGACACCAGCTGTCCAAATGTGTTTGACTGTCCCAGTGAGTATTTCATGCAGGACTTCTGCTACTTCTGGTTGACGATACTCCTCCAGCAAAGTCATTATTGACACATCTTTCAGTCGATTTAAAGATTTCTGTATGGAAGCTCTCCTCCTCATTTCAGCCTGGACTGTCCTATCTTGGCTCTTTTTAGCAAGTTTCAATCTGCATTTTCTTCAGTCCTGTATAGTGTCTGCTGTAAATCATCGCCATCCGGAGGTATTTTTTGAATTGCTCAGCATCCAGATCATCGATGAATTTTCTTACTTGATTCTGCTTGGCCTTGATGACATCGCTTATGCTGGAAACATAAGCATTATGCGTAATCTTCTTTCTTTCACAAAAGTCACCGATGATGCTTTCCGCTAGCATGGTGTGTTCCCTCACAGATGTCAACAGCGATGGAGATGAAGCCGCTACAGTGGTGAAAGATTTCTCGTACTGTCTGTTTAACACCTCCACAATCCCTTTCAAACAGGCAGTCATCATTGGTCGAAACAGGAGTTCAATTGTGGGAGAAATCAATTTTTTACAGTCTTTGGTATTGGATTTCCAAAGAAGTCCTCTAAACAGGCAATAATAGATATTGGATCCTCGCTGAGTACCTTCACCATGTCAATGACCCCTTTGACGATGTCTATTGTGTTGATGGGGTCATTTTGAGTTTCAAGAGATGAATAGAAGGTACTCATCCAAGGCCCTGGAAGCAGCTTCCCTATGATTCCAAGCACTTGCAACTCGACAATAGCGGCTTCTTCTGTGAAAAGTAGCTGCAACCTGGAGATAGAGATTTGTTGACGGAAGCCCTGGGACAAATTGCTTGCACCGTGCACCCAGATGGAAAATTATTAGCAGATGATTCCCTCGAAATCTAGTGATTTGGGACAATGAAAGCCCTTGTTGCTTAATGAAGGTTTTCATATCATTTATATTCCCTAATTTTTCACTAAATCTGAGAGAATTCAATCCCACAATAATTCCCCATGCTAGGCACCCACTCACAACAGATGATGTACAGGCCTCACAATACCACAGGGCTTTCCTTGTTTTTCTGGTAACTGGTTTTAGTGGGTGCAAATTACAGTACAGCTCCAAAAAGTTAACCTGCCACTCCTTTTCCAGTAGCGAAACTCTTGAATGATTGACAGGAGATCTGTTCGTTAAGCAGCATTTAATTTTCGAAATTATTTTTTTCAAACTGGCATCAACACTTGCGCCAGTAGATATTAAGCCCACTTTGGCTAATCTGTTGATGGGTCTGTAATATGCTGCTTGTAGTCCATGGCAGACCCCCCCCCCAGGAAGACGTTCCAACGACACAAGATGAGAGGATGTTGGGGTTGTTAATACACAGTTCACGTGCTGTCCATCTTGTGTCGTTGAATCATAAACTAAAGTGCAGTTTTCTGCGCTTCCCACTGCATGGAACGTCTTCATATCTGAGAGGAAGCCAAGCTCCCCCACCATTCTAAATACTGTCGTTGAGCTTTTTGGTACAATCTCATCTTCCAGTGACAATGTCTTCAAAATACTGTTCACAGTTTCTTTTTTTTTTTGAAGTGATATCATTCTTTCATTTTTTGTTGTTTTTTCAAAATTTTTATTTTATGAACTTTTTTTTTGTCACTGGAAAGTGAAGACTGGGAAGAAGTTTTAGGCAGACTTGGAGTTGCACCCAATTCCGAATTTGAATAGAGTTCTTGACTTGCAGCAGACAGGGTTTGAGTTGCAGCAGACAGGGTATGATTTGCAGCAGACAGGGATGCATCAGAAATGGCTGCAGCTGCAGTAGAAATGGTTGCAGCTGCAGCAGAAATGGTTGTACAGGAAGAGAGATTAATACTTGCTACATATAAACTTGTGGTAGCATCAGACAGGGTTGCATCTGAAGCAGATGTAGTTGCAACTGAGGTGGCGGTTGAGACAGACTGAGTCACAACTTTTCTACATTTTTGGGAAATTCTGAAAAGTTTGTCCCTTTGTATCTATTTTTATAGAATCCCCAAAGTCTTCTCACAGAATTGCACGTTACTGGTGGAAAACCATTCATGGCATTCTCCAACGTGGCCCATTCTGCTACTTTCTCGAGTGTTCCATATTTTCGGAAAATTTTTTCAAAAATATGGCCGCAGAGAATGGGTTTTCCACGTTGGATGCTGCTATATGGTTTCAGAATCTTTTCTGTCCTCTCCATCTATAATTAAAAAAAATTAAAAATAACGTAAGTAAGCAAGAAAATTAACGCCTTGATTTAGAAATTTCTTTTTAATAAATAAAATATTTATTCAGTAATAGTTAACCAACTTTAATTAACATTAACTGAATTAAAAAATACGTTTTTCTATTTCGAAAAAAAAAAATGTGAAAACAATAGAAAAGAAAACAATTCAAAATTGACAGAAACTGAATAATCTAATTTCAAATATGCATGAAATAAAGTTTAAAAGTAACTTAAATTAATTAAACATTATTTTCAAAATTAAATTAAACGTATTTCTTTATCAAAATTAAAATAACTGTCATTAAAATAAAAAAAATAGTTTTTCTATTTAGAGAAAAATTGTGAGCACAGTTGAAAGGAAAACTATTCAAAATTAACAGAAAATGAAAAACCTAATTTCAAATATGCAGGAAATAAAGTTAAAAAAATTTATTCTATTTGAGTATGACCCACACTAATGAAAATACATTAAATAAAAATATTTAGTGAAATAGTAAATGAAAAAAGGAAAACTTACTTTAAATTTTACACTTTTAAAGCTGAACGGAAAATACAACTAAGAAACGAAATGTTATTGTAATGAAAAGAGACCTTTTTAGAAAGTTTTACCTTTTATTCAACATAAAAAAGCATACATAGTTACCAGTTCGTTCATCCATATCTTCTAACTGTGTAAGTTAGAAGATATGGACGAACGGACACCAGAGAGGAAGAAAGAGGCGTCCCACCGTTATTTATAATCACAAGATCACGTGACGTGAACCAACGCGAAATCACACAACAGTTCGTATGCAGATAAGTAGAATAGAACATGAATGAATACAAAAGAATTATAAGTATATCACAACACTCTCCGCTACATTTTATTGATACTTCGGGTTACGGATGATCTTTCGTCCTCGTCTTGATGATTCGGGAAGAAATCTCAGAGCATCCTTCTCTAAGTGCGACAGCTGCTGCTGTTCTAAATCCCGAGACTTTGTTTCGCCAACTGAAGTGGAAGATTCACCATTTGTTGTGGTTTCTTGTTGGTCAGTAGACATTTCTGGTTCATTGTTATTTGATGGAGTAGAACTCGATGACTCACAGTGATCGGTGAAAACAGGAGAATCCGAATCTACAAACGATGAGACAGTAACAGGAGTGGGGGCAAGATCTTCTGTTGGGACTGTTGATTGACGGCCGTCAGGGAAACGAATTCTCGCAAAATTTGGAGTTACTGATATTATTTCCACCGGTTCCACTAGTGGGTCAGACTTATGTTGACAGACAAACTTTCTTAGCAGCGCCGGACCTCCTTGCAACCATTCAGGTAGGGTGTATCCGGTCCCCGACCTTCTCGAAAAATTGAACAATCTTTCATGTGGTTTTGTGTTAGTTGCTGTGCAAAGGAGACATCGAATTGAGTGCAGAGCAATGACGTTCATCCAGTTGCCTCGTCTTGAGTGCAAGTTTTATCGTTTTCCATATTGTTCCGTTTGCCCTCTCGCATTGTCCGTTGCCGATTGGATGGTATGGTGTTGAGTGGGTAATTACAACGCCATGTTGCTAGAGAAACTCTTTCAGTTCAGATGATACGAACTGGCTGCCTCGGTCACTATGGATTGAATCAGGGCAGCTGAAGGTAAAGAGATTTTGGAGACATTTTATTACAGTTCCTGTTGAGATGTCTTGGCATGGATAGACGAAAGGATAGCGCGAGTATTCATCTACGATCACGAGTAGATATTTAAAACTATTTGTTGATGGATTTTGGGCCCATGAAGTCAATAGCAAGGCGCTCAAAAGGGGATCGAGAATGGATTAAGCGACCAGGGGTGGTCTGAAAAACCTTGGTTTTAGTTCAGCACATATTTGGCATTCAGCACAGATATGTTTAACATCTTCCATAGAGAAAGGAAGATTCTTTTGTTTAACAAAATGATACAGTCTCGCTACTCCTGGATGACAGAGAGCTGCGTGAAGATCTTTTAGTGATAATGAACATGAAGCAGAGCATGAACGGGAAAGAGTATCTGCAGAGCTATTAAGTGAACCTGGTCGGTATACAATATCATAAGAGTAGTTAGAAAGTTCGAGTCTCCATCGAAGTAGCTTATCGTTTTTAATACGGTTTGGTGTCCGTGTGTTGAACATATATGAGGCGGCCTGTTGGTCTGTAACGATAGTAAAATATCGGCCGAGTAAAAGATCATGCCATTTATGAACAGATTCTACAATGGCTGCTGATTCACGCCCCACTGCTGAGTATCGACGCTCAAATTGCGTAAGAGTTCTAGAAAAATATGCTACTTTCTGAGAGAGGCAGATGCATCCGTTTCTATTGTGAATGGAATTTCATCCTCAATGGCCGCAACCGAAGCCTTGCAAATTTCATCTTTTATTGCCTGAAATTGACTCTTGAGTTCTTCGGCAATAGGAAATGAGGAGATATTTAGCAAAGGCGAAATGCGGTCAGAGAAATTCTCCACCCATGGTGAGTAGTATGAGAAGAGACCCAGAGCTCGTTTGAGTGACTTACCACAGTTCGGAGTCGGTAGTTCTTTGAGTGGTGTAAGTCTGTCTGGGTCAGGACTGATTGTTCCATTCTCCAACAGGTGCCCTAGAAACTTAAGTTTGGTGATGCCATATTCACATTTATCAGGGTTCAGTTGCAAATTGAGACGATCAGCAACTTCTTTGAATGCCTTCATATTTTCATTCAATTCTTTATTTGTCTTTCCCCCGATGACAATGTCATCAATATAGGCGAAGGTGCCTTTAAGTTCGTGTTCTCGGATTATATTATGCATGATACGTTGGAATACAGCTACAGAGTTTGTTAATCCAAAGGGTAACCGAGAAAATTCGTACAGGCCTCCGTCAGCTTCGAAGGCTGTATAAATTCTTTCCTCCTCACGGATAGGGCATTGGTGATATGCAGACTTCAAATCTAACTTGTTGAAAATCTTATATTGAGCTAGATGGCGTATAATGTTTGAAATTTTTGGAAGAGGGAATGGCATCGAGAAAAGTATAGCGATTGATAATGGCAGAATAGTCAATGACTATGTGACGCTTATGCCTTTCATTATGAGTCACCAAGACTTGGGCTCGCCATGGGGAATTAGAGTTAATTTATATCCCTTCTTTTAAGAGCTTCTGTACTTCGTTCCGAATAAATTCGCGATCAGATTGCAGAGTAATTCCTGCTCTTTGTCGCAATTGGCTTACAGTCATCTGATAAATTGGCAAAAAGAGCAGGTGGCTCTATTTTCATCTGAGCGGTGTTACAAAGTTGTAAAGGAGGTATATCTCCGTTAAAAAGGAATTCCACACGCTTGTGTAGTTGCATGAATTCTTGTCCAAGTATGACAGGAGTTGGGCAGAACAGACAGATGCATATCAGGGTATGTTTGTCCATTAAGTGCGATAGATGCAATACAGTGACCTTGGGTTTTGCTCGTGAGATTAGAGGAAGCCATACTTACTGTGTCACTGGAAGGTGGTATAGGAAGGCCAAGTGATTTTGTAGTGGTGTTGATGGCGTAAATCAACCCGCACATTTTTTACTTTACGAATGTGCAAGAAAACAAAAAGCAAACAAGAGAAAGAACACAAGAAAATAACTTTTCGTAACAGGTACAATATTTATATTTATAAATGTCAACGGTTTTACATGAATTATTAATGAGATATTTCCCTTTGACTGGGGTAAAGTCTTTCTTTACTACTTATCGGAGCTCACAAAAAAAAGTTGAATTAACTTGTCGCTCAAAAAGTTCACTGAAAGAGAATTTAAAGAATCTTGTAATCTGAAAATATGTTGATAAACTTTTAGCTTTAAAGAAGTTGGAGAAGTGAATGTTCCGTTTTTTTTTCGTTGCTCGTAGTTGAATGTATTGTTCGTATTTAAGTTTCGTAAGATTCAATAACGTGATTGAATAGTTTTAGTAAGTTGCAGAAGTTGGTGTGTGAGTTGTTTGGTTGATATTTTAGCTTGAATTACAGCGAAGTTATTTCGTGTTAAAGAACTTGAGATTCTAATTTTGTACTTCGCTGCAGTAATGATACAAGCATCGTGAACTCGTTTAGCAAATGCTAGTCGCCGTAAATTCTCACTGACTGGGTTCGCTCGTATCTTCAATTTATATGTTCAATGAGAAGTTAAGATTTTCAGAAACATGTATGAAGCCGTGATCCGCTTTTTGCACGAAAATCGACATTGATGAAAAAGTGGTAGCGGAAAGCTAAAATTTCACGACGTTCAACTTTATGAAATTATGAGTGCTTCCGCTGTCTACCAGACGAGTGTTGTTTATAGTTGCAACTACTATGGAGCATTGTGTGCGGGGTGTGCATTGGGATGAAGCTGTGAGAGCAATAAAAGCAGTGCTAGTTTTTATATTAGGTGATGTCTCTCTTCTTTTAGACCGGCAGACTTTGGAGAAGTGGCCTCTTTTCCCACACGAAAGGCAGTCAGCATTTCTTGCAGGGCAAGTTGTATCGAGAATGATTCTCACGCCCGCAGAATTGACATTTGACGTAGCGAACTGCTTGGTTAGTGTTGGTAGCAACAGCACATTCTTTATTTAATTCATCTGTAGAATTATTACTGGATTCTTCTGGATAAATTGATGCTTTTGCTACAACTAACAAAGTGGCATAAGCTGCGGCATTGTGTTGAGATATTTCGAGACTTCTCGCGGTTGCTACCGCATTATCCAAATTAATTTCACAGCTTTCTAGTAGTCTCTGCCGTATCACTGGGGAAGCGAGGCCTGTGATAAAAGCATCCCTTATTGCTTGTTCGGCATGCTGAGAAGCAGTGACGTCTTCAAATTTGCAATCCTTCGAAAGATTTTTTAAAGTTAGAAGGAATTGATCAATAGATTCACCTGGCTGTTGTTTTCTAGTGGCGAGCAGATGACGAGCAAATACAGAATTAACTGGTTTGACATAAGTAGATTGAAGAAAACTAATGGCGTTCTCGAATGTCGTGCAGTTTGATATCAGGGAATAGACTATAGAATCGTCAATGTATGTCTACTCAACCCCGTTAAAAATAGACTCTTCTATAAGAATTAGCTTTGACCAATCAACACCACATATTGTGAAACTCGGCTTGTTATTGGTCGAGACGATCCTAGAATGTGTATCCATGGTCAAAAATCTGTTTTCACGCCAGGTCGTTGGAGCCTACTTTGGTTTCCCAAAACAAATAAAAGGACGAATTTCAGTCCAATTCACCAGTCAGATCTTCATTCCTAGAGAGATGCCAAACTGACCCACGCAAGTCAAAACTCTAACCAAGCAGGACTTTGCCGCGCAAAATATCTGACTCAACAATCTACAAGCACACTCTATCTCTCTCAAGAAACTATATTCAAGCATCACTTACGATACTTTAAAAAGTGACATTTTTTCTCACTACTTAATAAGTATTAGTAAACAAACAATCAAATTCTCACACAACTAAAGGTACGCAACTCCTACCAATTATACAAACAAACTTACGTACATACACTAATAATTGAACTAGCAGAAAGGACACTTTAGTACGTAACTGGACACTTAGTTTAATTTTGTGAACAAATCTGAATAGCAATTGCAAACACCTTCAAACATTCACAATAATATTCTACGCAGCCAAATACATCTATTCTCATTTATCCATTAAAGTTCAACTCAATTGTATTCTCAAATTGTATATTAATTGTACATAAATGCATGTTGTTTTATTGAAATCTCATAATCGGTTTTTCTTACTCAATTGCCTCGTGATTGATTCGTTTTTGCATATCTATATTCTATATTGTTGCGGATTAATATGGTGAACATGCCCGTAAACTAACCATCTTAATATAAAAACCTTCTGATACCAAATTCAAACTCATAGCAATTCCAACAAGAGGTGATATATAATTTATTAGTATGTTGAGCTTGTTAGGAGAGTCGATGCAATTGACAAGGGTACGGTACCAGTGATTCCATTCATCAGCGGTTGTCTCCGACGATCGCTCAAATCGACCGGGTCTCAGAATGGCATCCATTTTTTTTTTATGTTGAATAAATTGTAATGAAAAGAAACATTTTTAGAAAGTTGAATATTAAGGTTTTACCTTTTATTCAACATAAAAAAGCATACATAGTTACCAGTTACATAGTTAGAAGATATGGACGAACGGACGCCAGAGAGGAAGAAAGAGGCGTCCCACTGTTATTTATAAACACAAGATCACATGACATGAACCAACGCGAAATCACACAAGAAGAAAGAAGAAAGTTAACTTTCAAATATATGAAAATATCGACAAATAAAAGAATAACAAAGTAATTTTCAAATGTATGAAAATAAGTGATAAGTGTAGTTTTTACTTAATTTTTTAAGAAGAAAGTTAACTTTCAAATATATGAAGAAGTCCAATTATTTCTGGTTGTTAACATCCAAAAAGGTAGGTTTCTTCAATATCTAATTGTTGTTTTGAGTTAAGCATATACATTTGCACGGAATTAAGACTATTTTGGAAAAATTTGAAGGGTTATTAGCGCTCGGGTGTTACAATATACATTTACCAATGAATGAATACAAAAGAATTATAAGTTATAAAAAGGCCACGTGTTGTCCCTTTATTACAATAAAGGGAGAAAACTCTTAGATCACGTAACCTTTTCATAATAATGGCAATTTCAGTCTACCATACATGGAAATAAGGAATGTATTAAGTAAAAAAATACAACATAAAAAAATAATTTAAAAATTAAATAGCACAACTATTTTGAATTTGTAATTTTTGTTTCAACTTAATTATTATATCACATCCAGGAAATAGCCTAATACAGACTTTTACACGTTTTTAAACTATTATAAATTATTATAATTAAAATTTTTTAAAAAATGAAAAAAAATCTTGTAAAAATTCATTATTCATCAGAAAAATTTTATTTCTTCAGACAGTAATGTGCTTAGTATTACTTATTTACAAAAGCAATTAAAAGCTTTTCTAATTAAGTAATGTCATAATTTTATTGGATTCATTATTTTTCAATTCAGAGAAGATTTTCAGTTAGATGGCTCAAATTTGAAAAAAAAGTAGGTGATTTACAATCTCCAAAAATTCCTACTTTTAACAACAACAAAAAAATTCAGAAAATAGAAAGGTTTTGTGCGAAATTTCATGAAATTAAGTAAGTGGGGGGTAACATATTTTTTTTTAAAAAAATATTTTTTACCAAAATTTTCTAAAAAAAATATTTCAAAAATAATTTAATTCATTTGTGAATAAGTTCTGAAAATTTCATTAAAATCGGACAATTACTCTATTTTTACAAGAATTTCCAAATCAATGTGTTTTCAATCGAAAAAAAGCGCAAAAAAAAAAAACAATGTTATTTTTATGCCCCCGCGATGACGTAAACAAAAGAGGACTTTAACCAAAATTTCGAACGTGTAAGAAAGGATTAAAAAATTTCAAAAAATAATTAAAAAATACTTTGGTCTTTCATCTTAATAATAACATAAGCATTTTCGTTAAGTTTGTGGTATTTTTCATTACACTATGCTGCTTTCCCGCGAAAAAACGGAGGTAATAATTTTTTTTAAAAATATGATTCCTTCGCTACATAAGAGTTCTCATGTTTCAAAAACGGGAGCCGAAAACCTCAATATAATTATTAAAATTAAATTGAGTTAAAGTATCAAGCCCTGTTTCATCCTCAAGTGAAAATTTAGGAATAACCACTCTTGAAATTTACGCATCTTTATAAACATGTTCATTCGCAAAATTACTTACTATTGAAACGGCTGTTGCGACCATTTTGGTAAGGGGCCTAAGAGATAATTTTTATCCACATATCAGTCACCTTCGGAAAGAGGTCAAGCTGAGGTAGAGTGGGGGCATCCATTTCAAAGCGAATGATGGCATTCATGTGCGCACATCGTCTGGTCAGTCAAAGTGAGAGATTACTTTGGGCAACATAATATGTCGTTAGGTGTCTAGAGAATTTTGTTTTATTTTATTTATTTACTTATCCTTTTATTTATTTTTATTTTTTTCTAAAGAGCAGTTGTGTAAAAAAAACCTTCTGATACCAAATTTATCGCACTGAACTACAATTTTTTTTTTTACGTCTTCATAAAGGGTTTTTCTATCTTGTGATTGGGTTAAGCTTATAAACCTTTTATTAGAGTATGAAATTCAATTTTTTTATACTAATTATTTAATGCGAAAATTTGTTGATGTCGGCAGAAAACCGTTAACTCATGTCTATGGTTTAATAAATTTTCATTATTTAGAAACTTAATAATGTGTAGTTTTTCATGCAGGCATAAAGAGCATGGGTCATCCCAGGTTTTACAAGTTCTTGTTCTATTTATTATTTTCCATTTTACTTTTGGTGTTTTATTCATTTCTTTTAAATGCAAAAATATTTGGATAGAGATGTCTGATTTCTATTCCTAATATTATTGAAGGAGCTTTTGTGTTGTCTCCATCTAATTTTAAATTCATTCTTCGTTGAAACAATATATATCCTATCAGTGTTAGGGCTCTCAATGGATGAAATAGTACATTGGTATACTACAGATTTTGTGCGGCATTTATTTTCCAACGGGCTGTCTTCTGGGTTGTAGAATTTTTCATTAATTTTGCCCAATTTTAGTTTAGGATTTTTATTAATAGTTTTCGCATGCGTGTTTTTCCAGGATTTTATTATTATGTTTTTTTTTTTATGATTCTTTCTAGATTTCAGTGCAACTGTAACTTAATTTTAAGTTTTTTTTTTATTAAAGATCTTGCTAAGTCTGCTATTAGTAGGAAAGTGTTTTTCAATTAAAGCTAAGAACTTATGTCCTAGCTTAATACTGACCATTTGTTTGAACGGAGGAGTATACCAAATGATTTTTCTTTTCCTGTTTTTCTTCTGGTTTGTACTATTGTTTCTATAATTTATGTTAGCGTTTTCGTATCCGCTATTTTTTAGGGCTGTGTAATAAAAATTACTGTATTGTTGGAATATTTCCTTATTAGCGGAGTTCATGCTGATTCTTTTCCCTATTGATGTGGGTATATGTTTAATTATAGATGGTGGGTGGTTGGACTTAGGGTGTATATACAAGGGATTAGTGTTAGGTTTTCTGTAAGGTAGGTAATGTTATTCATTAAGTCTAAAGTTACGTCGAGGAAAAAAAAAGAACATGAGGTTTACAGCTTTAAATGTAAAAAAGTTGCACCATTTAACAAAAAAAAACTACAGAAATTTGAAAATGACCTACTCAATATAATCAATAACATCTCCTTTCAAAAAAAGAAAAGCAACTTCCAAAAACATCTAGACCAAATAGTTAAAAGCATCAATAACAGAGATAAAATACTAGTTAAGTCCGACAAAACAGGAAACTTCTAAGCCAGTAAGATGCAAAAGGTTAATTAGAGTCAAAGAATTAGAAACAGGAACATTGCTAAGGGGCAAGAACAGAAAATAGGTAATCAGTAAGACATCAGATAGCGATTGACATTGCATTTAAATTTTTAGCTGATTAAAGTTGGCTAGAAAGCATGGAGCCGGATGGGAGTTCCACAAGTGAGAAGTGTGAGAAAATAAACTGTTAACATAAAATTTACAGTTATATCTACCCAGCTCAACTGTAAATTGGTGAGACCTCATTGCCAGTCTAGTCAGTCAGTTATGTGCCATGCGTGATACACACTTAAGCGATCATATAACTTTCAATACATGACTGATGAGGCAGATTTTTTTCCCACAATAGGTTGCCATTTCTTTCTGTGGTAGACCAGATGCCATCCAAGTCTATAGAACCTGGTCTGTCCTGCTATTTACCCATAGACGGTGGGAGAAGAGGATTCATACTTTTCCCAAGGGTATTAGCACATAAGTGAATTTAATGGATTTGACTGGAATTCGAACTCGACTCTCCAATTCCTCAATCACTGCGATAATATTCAAAGAGTCTAGGCACCATAGGAAAAAGCTCATCCTAGCAATTACCATGTAAGTATGACACATTATATAAGACTATTAAAATCCATCTATTTAAATATGACACAAGATATAAAACTATTAATATTCTAAATACATTATCTGATATAAATTTAAACATTACACATGAATGTTGTGATTTCTGTTCCATAATTCAGGTAACAGGTTATTGCTCAATAATTTTGAGATCTTATGTCATACAAAACTGTAAAGACTCATTACTGCCACTGAATATTAAAAAATAGATTTCATACCACTGCAAATAGAACTTTCATATTCAAGTGAGAAATGAACTTAGAAAATCTTTAACAACCAAATTTTATGAATAATAAAAAGCACTTTTAAAACAGCAAATGCTCAGACAAAAGTTTTATTTCTTTCTAACTTAATATTCTTCAAGATCTTGAAAACTAATATTTTATAAATTTAGTTTGTATCACAATGTATGAAGACTCTTCAATATTTGATTCAAAAGCAGAGAAAGAAAATCCAGCTGTACCAGAACAAAGAAATAACAAATTTCTATGGACTGAACTGAAAATTTCATAGTTTCTAAAGTTTTTATCACCAAATCAATAGTGACAATGAGAAAATAAGTTTTAACAAAGAAGTGAAATTAGCTGTGTGTTTTCAAGACTACAATTTCTAATACAATGAAAGAAAAACTGGTTTCTAATTGTGTAGTGTGGATTGTAAATCTCTTATCAAATGTAAAAAGTAAAATAATAATAATAATATATAGAACATTAAGAGTTTTGTGCCTAAATCTCATGAGTAAATGTTCTTTCAGACATTTTCCTCCTTTAACAATGGATGATACATCATCAAGAAGGAGGAAAATAGCTTTGATCCTCTTAGGATAAAGCTACATTCAGACCAACAACAATGCAGAAAAGTCAAATGAACATCTATATACCATTTGAATAAATATCTCCAATTATTAGAGATATACAAAATTAAAAACAAACAATGTACATGTGTGAAATAAAAAATGTAAAATGGCGACCCATCCCATATATATATATATATATATATATATATATATTGTCATCCACAGACAGAGTGTTTCGCTGTATCACAGCTTATCAGTGTGGCTAGACATCCAGTTGCCTCTAGCTAGGATCGAAACCCGATTGAATTGGCGTCAGTCGGGGATTCTACCACTAAGCCGTTGGCGCACGGTAGGGATTAAGGTGAATTTTAAGTATATTTATTTTTAGATAAACACCCAATGACAGGGCGAACTCAATTCGATTTACCGAAGAGTCTTGCATTATTAGCCATAATAGTCACTGTTTACAAACTCACATTTCCTCCCCAGAGATCTCAAATAAAAATAAATTTTTCAGGATATATATATATATATATATATATATATATATATATATATCAATGGAAGACCTAGCCCTTCAGTGTTATTCAGGCTGAGTACCATTTTTTATCAAGATTTCCTCTAGACATAAAATTTAGTAATATTTTATTTTGCTCAGTAATAAATAAAATTTTCTTAAGCAAATAATGCTTTACGTTATTTAATTAAGATGAAAATATATTTTTTTTTATTCTGAATGAACAAAAGTGTCTGTTATTAAGTTATGCCTCTGATATCAAATCTAATTTTTTGTCTTTTTAGCCCAAGCAAGGTGAGATACAAGTGAGATCCACTACGATACAAGGGATTACTAAGAGTAAAAAAATAAGAGAAAACATTATTGTGGAAAGAGTACAATAAAAGGACATAATCCAAAAAGACAGATGACGATGCATTTAAGACAGATGACGATTGCATTTAAGTTTTGTTGGTGACAGTAAAGGAAGAAGCCAGAAGAGAGTTCAACAAGTGAAAAGTGAACAAATAAGTAAATAAACAAATAATAATTCGTATTATTAGTTGAGTTTCTTAGAGAAATATTTGTCAGTTATTCCTAATTTTTTATACTAGTATTTAGTAGTATATTTTTGCATCTTCAATTGTTTTTGACCATTCCAGATCATTTTTTTTAATCATTTCATTTCAAGCAATTTGGAAAAAGCCAGTAGTACTGCTATGAAAGAGAATGAGAAGAATTGAAATGATGCTGAAGAGAGAATTGAGAAAAGGACAAACAATAAACAGATTTCAAGAAGAAAATTTTTGCATTATAATATTTGTGACTAATAAAAATTATGCTTTGAGAAACTTTCTATATTTATCTAAAAAGAAATAGTCAAAATTTAAGCATCTGATTAACTATCTATCTAAAAAAAATATTTGTAAGCTCTCCCTATTTCTTTAATGCAGTATTTTATAATTAATTTTGAAAACTCAAAAATAAATATAAGAAAAAAATATAATACAAAATTAATAATTAAAAAATATATTGCTGATTAAACAATTAGTTGCTAAATGTGATAAGATGAAAACCAAAACATACACATGTTTTTTTTATATACCACTCGAGAAAGTATCTGGTTTTATATGCTATGTTCTACCTTTACAAGAGCCAGGTCAGACCAAAAACCCATCCTGTATATGATGATAAACTACATCCACATCTTGGGTAAGATGATAAACTATGTCCAACAGCAAGGCCTCTGATCAGGAGGTTTTGAGGAGTATGGAACTGCCTCTTAATTGCTGGTGTTCCCAGGTCCACCCTGTGGTAGTACCTCTTAGGATCCCCGCTATGGGCAAATTGTTAACTGGGGTCAAAACAGGATGAAAGTGTAAAATAGATTTTAATACCAGAAATACTTTTTTGTAAAAAATATTACAGCAATACATTTTTGAAAAATATATATTTTATAGAAAACCCTACTACAAGAATGATTAACCCAACCCAACCTGACTTCAGTAAGATAAGCAAAAGAATCCTAGAAATAATTACTAGGCAAATTATAAACCACCTTGGATTAAAACTATGGATTAATGCCAAAGATGTCATCAATTGGTTTACCAATATTAATAATAAACCTGATTGCATCCGAATACAATTCGATTACTACCAGTAAATATCGAGAGATCTGTTCTCAACTGCCCTAGAGTTTGCTGCTGTGTATTCTGACCTGACAAAGGAAGAAATGAATATAATTCTCAGGGCAAAAAAATCTGTCCTCATTCATAATGGAGACCATGGATTAAAAACACTGATGACCATTTTGACATCACTATGGGATCTTTAGACTCTGCAGAGTCTTCTGACCTTGTCAATCTTTTAATACTGTACAACCTAACCACGCACCGTGAATTAGATATTAAGGACATCGGGCTGTACAGAGATGACAGGCTCATGGTAGTGAGGAGTTCCACTAATTTTAAAATAGAGAAAATTAGAAAGATTATATATAGTGAATTTAGAAAGCTCAATTTAAAAACTAGTCTGTACAAAATTAAAAAGGGTAAACTTCCTCAACGTAACTCTGGATTTAATAAACAACACATACCTACCTTATAGAAAACCTAACACTAATCTCTTGTATGTACACCCTAAGTCAAACCACCCTCCTTCCATAATTAAGCAAATCAATAGAGAAAAGAATCAGCATTAACTCCGCTAATAAAGAAATATTCCAACAACACAGTAATATTTATAACGCAGCCCTGAAAAATAGCGGGATACAAAAATGCTAACATCAATTATAGAAACAATTTTTTTCTACCATGCTAACAATTTTTTTCAAAAATGCTAACATCAATTATAGAAACAAATGATTTTTCTTTTCCTGTTTTTCTTCTGGTTAGTACAACTAGAAGAAAAACAGGAAAAGAAAAATCATTTGGTATACCCCTCCGTTCAACCAAATGGTTAGTATTAAGCTAGGACATAAATTCCTAGCCTTAATTGAAAAACACTTTCCTACAAATAGCAGACTTAGTAAAATCTTTAATAAAAACAAAATAATTAAGTTACAGTTGCACTGAAAATCTAGAAAGTATAATAAAAAAAACACAATAATAAAATCCTGAATAAACCCTCATGCCAGAATAGTATTAATAAAAACCCTAAACTTAAATTAGACAAAAATAGTGAAAAATTATGTGATTGTAGAAACCCATTGGAAAATTATGTGATTGTAGAAGCCCATTGGAAAATATATGCTGCGTAAAATCTGTGGTATACCAATGTACTATCTCATCCATTGAGAGTCCTAATACTAATATGAAGAATGAATTTAAAAACAGGTGGAGACAGCATAAAAGCTCCTTCAACAATATTAATAATAGAAATCAGACATCTCTATCTAAATATTTGAAGGAAATGAATAAAACACCAAAAGTAAAATGGAAAATTATAAACAAATCTACAACTTGTAAAACTTGGGATGACCCATGCCCTTTATGCCTACATGAAAAACTATACATTATCAAGTTTCTAAAAAATGAAAATTTATTAAACAATAGACATGAGTTAATGGTTTTTTGCTGACATCATCAAATTTTCACATTGAATAATTAGCATAAAAAAACAAACAAACAGTTAAATAATAAATACAAATTTTAAACTCCATAGTCTAAATAAAAAGATTAAAAACCCTACCCAATCATATAAAAAAAAAACCTTTATGAAGTCGTCATGAGCTGTAAACAGTGAAACAGTCTGTCTGTGGATGACGTTATATATATATATATATGTTTATTTATTACAGCTATACATTTTTGAATGAAAAAATATTACTAGCAATAAAAATTGGCATTAAATAGCCCATTGAGATGGTAGCACCTCTTAGGGTCACCACTATGGGCAAATACTTTCCTCCTAAACTGGGTTCAAAACACTATTAAAAAAGGTTTTAATACTAGAAAAACATTTTTGTAAAAAAATATTAACAGCAATACATAAGCAAAATAGCAAAAGAAAAATTGTTAACAGCAACAAACAGGACATTTACGATAAACTATCATCACTGTCGTGACCGTATATTGTTTAATGTGTGGTAATTGGCATCTTTGATAATGGCTTATGTAAGCCGAAAGCTTAGATTGTATTAAGAAAAATATGGATCAATTATGTTGAATTTCTTTCTTCGTTCAACGATAATGTTATTAAACTTATCAGACGTTACGAAAAAATTTTACATAAAATAAATAGACAACACTTGTCTATATTATTTAATGAAACGTGCATGAATGAAAAAATGCTGCCTAAATATAAAACAATATATATATATATATATATATATATATATATATATATATATATATATATATATATATATATATATCGTATATATATGGGTTCTCATAAAACAGTACTCAATGTAATAAAACAGAGTTATTTAAATATATATATATATATATATATATATATATATATATATATATATATATTTGTTTGAATAAAAGACAGACCACGTTAAGATTCCATGTAATAAGTTATTTCACCATAACCCCTTTAACAGGGTTCTGGATCATCAGACTTTACTTCCAAAAAGCTGAAATGAAAAATGAAAAAGAAATTTACACGTTTTTTACGGACCTCATCAAGTATACGTAAAGTTAACGAAGTGAGGAAGTGAGGTGGGAGAGAGGATATGAGTGTGTCATATGTATCATTTTAGTTTCCTATTTTAACCCCAGTGTGTCGGTTAGATGTTGCTTAAATTTAACGCGTCTCGTCTCTAGATATAGATGGCTAAGGGGTGAATGATAAGAACGACATTAAAGGAAGAAGTTACAACAACCCCAATAAATTACACGACAGGTTTCATTCAAATTCTTAGACGCTGTCAGTTCGCGTTACTTTAACGTGCATATTTGGGAGGTTAAGGTTTGATAACTATCTAAATGTTAAAACAATCTACGAAGAAATTAATTTGAAATTCGGTGGAGTTTTGGGTATTTTCTATGAAACAATCGATTGGAAATATCCATAGACAGAACATTGAAAGAGCAATCCATTTTATATTTAGTAATTTTTTTTTTTCACTAAAACTTTTATCTTATAGCTTGTTAGGTTGACATCTATTCGTTTGATTTTTGTTCATTAATTAAATAAAAGATGTGTGATTGTTTTTATGTACCCAATTATCAACGGTTACTCCCATTTAAATAATTTTATTCTCCACACTGGGGTAGTATCTTTTAATCTCAATTAAAAATACCAATCTAAACTTTCCTTCGTCCTATTTAAAATTCACTTCCAATTGGAGAATATTACAGGAGATATTTGGAAGAGATGTCACTAGCAGAAAATTAGGCCGAAATTTTACAATTTTTATCTACACATGTCTTAAACCCCTATTTGTAACCACATACCTATATCTTCTTATATGCCTATGAGTTCCTATATACACCTACACACACATTCACACGAAACGACCATATGTATATTTCCATCTTTACACATATACACCTGCAGAGAAAACACATCCACATGTCTCCATACCTATCTCCATATATACTAATACTTATATATATATATATACACACAAGGACATCTGCATATCCATATATATTCATACGCACATATATATATTTACACACCTATATGTATACACATATACACATATATACACACACACATATATGCATACATACATACACACATACATATACATACACACATACATGCATATGCATACGCAATATGCAGCATATCTACATACCCACATATGCGTTAATTTGCACTTACATATATCTACACACGTATTTGTCCCTATCCTCATGTCCACCCGTTCATCCACTTATGCCTGCGTTCGAAGACTATCTCAGTATTTAATTACATTATCGATATCTTTACACATATAATATTACCCGATCTGTCATATTTATGGCAAAACATATAAGTACATAATTGTACACATGTACATATTCATGGCAAAACATATAAGTACATAATTGTTCTAATTGTACATCTCCACACTCACAAAAAAAACCCCCAAAAAACAAAAAAAAACCTGGTATGCTTCTTTTTCCGTATAAAAACATATACATGTACATAGCAACAGTGTACAAATACATTATCATAGTTGTATACATATAGTCATGTGTTAGCGTTCACGTGTGCATAGTAATATTTCTAAAAACAAAGGGAATATAAAACAATCAAAATTGCTGTTCCTATATGATTATTTCTCAATGTACTTGCTTAGGTTTAGGTTGTTTTTGTGCCGGCATTTAAAAATTAGTTCATTGTGTCTATTTAGTAGTATGTCTGGATCTTTATGTTTGATTATGAAGATTTTCTCCTTCAAACATAAGTTGCATTTGTCTCTGAAGTTTTGGGGAGTTCTGGCTCTTGATATTATTCTCCACTTTATTTGTGGTGTTAGGCCACTCTCCAACAAAAACCAATAATGATAGTGCTGTTTGGCTCTTTTTACATTTATTTTTGAAGGATTGGCGATGGTTGTATAGTCGGTGTTTCCAATCTCCCGCTGATATTCCTATGTATATCTTTTTCTCTTCAACCTTTTCTTTGGGGAAAATTGTTGCTTCATATATTGTGTTCTCTGCCATGCATATTCCTTCAACTGGGCACTCTGATCCTGTCCTGCAGTTGCATGTTGATTTTTCCATTCGTGTTGTATCCTGATTTTGTCTTAGATTATCCTGAAGGTCTCTTAAAATTTTACTGTTGTGTGAGCTAATAATTCTTTCCATATTGTTCATGCAAGAATAGCTAATCTTTAGATTCATCTTGTTGAATATTTTTTTCAGAGATGCATTTTTGCTAAAGTGTTTTTCTATCAGTTTTATGAAGTATTTACCTATATTAATATTGGAGAGGTTTCTTATACAGATAAATCACACATACACTTAAATATACATGCATGCATATATAAAAAATACACACCCACACACATTTATATATATATACATAAATACATAATGCCTGGCTACATTTCCAAGTACAACTGTATGCCAGGGCAGCTGGATGCTGTTCAATCTACAGAGTCCACTGTGGTTTATACTGCAACTATGCTGAATGCAATTTACTTAGTGTTTATGGGAGATGGCACGTAAACTGACATGATCAATTTCTTCAACAAGTCACATCCTCAGTCACAATGAATTGTGATTTCTTTCTGGCATAACTATCAATGGCTTTTGAACGGTTCTGTCTAACCAATTTCACCCACAAGGATTGGGTTAATATGTGGTATGGTTTTCAGCCACTTTATTAAGTTGCTATGATCACTTCTCTTGGTTGATTTAATCAAGAAGTCACTTCCCTGACAAATCAACCATGGTGAAATACAAACCTGAAATTTTATGGCCAGGATATGAAAGTGTTAACTACAGGGTGGGGGCAGAAATACATATACCTCCCAGAAATAACTTTGACATAACTAGCTAATGTCTTATCATTATGTGGAAGCTATTTCTGAGAGGTGTATTGGAGGTAATTTCTTTGTACCCTTATATATATATATATATATATATATATATATATATATATATATATATATATATATATATATATATATATATATATGTTCAAAAACTAGCCAAAACAACTTGCTTTGGAACGTAAATTTAAATATTTTAAAAATTTTGTAAAACGTAAAATTTGTAATATAACTTTGTGAAAATTGTTGAAACTTGTCAAAATCAATATTTTTCGATCGATATCATATCGATTTTCCATAATTTTATTGGATTTCGAATGTTTTCAAATAGCAAATTAAATTTTCAACAACCGTGTTTAAAGTTCAAAAACTAGCCAAACCAGCTTGATCTGGCACGTAAATTTCAATATTTTTCAAATGTGTGTAAAACCTAAAATTTGTAATGTAACTTTGTCAAAACTGTTAAAACTTGTAAAATCAATATTTTTTGATTGATACCATATCGATTTTTACTGATTTTATTGTTTTTCTAATGTTTTCGAATAGCAAATTAAATTTTCAAACAATCGTGTTTCAGTTTAACGATCAAAAAGTAGCCAGAACAGCTTGCTTCGGCACGTAAATTTCTATATATTTCAAACGTTACTAAAATGAATATAACTTTGTGAACACTGTTGAAACGTGTCAAAATGAATATTATTCGTTCGATACAATATCGATTTTCAATAATTTTATTGTATTTCTAATGTTTTCGAATAGCTAATTCCAAACAACCGTGTTTAACATTCAAAAAGTTGCGAAAACGTCTTTTATTATTTTTAAAAAGAATGTAAAACCTAAAATTTGTAATATAACTTTGTGATAATTGTTGAAACTTGTCAAAATCAATAATTTTCGATTGATACCATATCGATTTTCAATAATTTTATTGGATTTCTAATATTTTCAAATAGCAAATTAAATTTTCAAACAACCGTGTTTTTCATGTTCTCCTCTATGGGGGAGAGGGGTCTTACTTAGGAGAGATATCTGCGAAGTGTCGTTAAACGTTTGAAGGTTGCCCTGATGTTATATTGACCACAGATCCTTTCTATTTTCTCTGATAACGCCTTCACATAAAGCAGGCAGACTGTTTTCTGAATGTTGTTGTCCTCCTCTTGTACCCGCATATCCTAGTTTATTGGTGCTGCTGCCATGTACCCAGATTAGTTGTTACGTTGTAGGGTACTACTTATACTGACCAGTTCTTTATCTAATGTCTCTGGGTCGCCACTTATGACTTTTGCTCGGTGTTGTCAGCAGTGGGCGATCCCATTCTTTACGCTGTATGGATGGTGGGGGTTGAAATTGAGGTACTGTCCGGTGAATGTTGGTTTACGGTATACGGATGTCTTGAACACATGCTCTGTTCGAGATATTAGAACATCCAGGAATGGGAATGTGCTGTTACTCTCTTTCTCCATTGTGAACTGCGTCGAAGTTCTTATTGAGTTCACATGGTCCAGTAGAACCTGAACATCTTCCTGGTGTGGCCAGAGTATGAAGGTGTCATCTATGTACCTTAACCATATAGTTGGCTTTAGAGATATAGATTCTAATGTCATTTCCTCAAAGTATTCCATGTATATATTTGCCATTGCTGGTGATAATGGCGAGCCCATTGCTAAGCCCTCATCCTGTTGATATATGTATGATCCCATTCCGAAGTGTATTGTTTGTGTACAGAAAGTCAACATTTCCATCAGATTATCTATTGGAATACTGTTCCGTTCTTCTAGGGATGAGTCAGAAGCCAATCTGTCTCTGAGTACTGAGAGTGCCTCCTCCGTGAGTACCTCGGTGAACAAACTCACCACATACAAGCTCACCATCTGGCTGGATAGGATGGGAGAATCTTTGATTATTTCCACGAAGTGGGCAGAGTTTCGGACATATGAATGTAAATTTCAATATTTTTCCATTTTTTGTAAAACATAAAATTCGTAATATAACTTTGTGAAAACTGTTGAAACTTGTCAAAATCAATATTATTCGTTCCATACTCTATCGATTTTCAATAATTTTATTGGATTTCTAATGTTTTCAAATAGCGAATTAAATTTTCAAACAACCGTGTTTAACGTTCAAAAACTAGCCCAACCAGCTTGATTTTACACGTAAATTTCATTATTTTTCAAATGTTTGTAAAACCTAAAATTTGTAATGTACCATTGTGAAAACTGTTAAAAATTGTAAAATAAATTTTGTTTGATACATACCATATCGATTTTCATTGACTTTATTGTCTTTCTAATGTTTTCGTATAGCAAATTAAATTTTCAAACCGTTTTTAACGTACAAAAACTAGCCGCAACTGCCTGCTTCGGCACGTAAATTTCAATATTTTTCAAACGTTAGTAAAACCAATATAACTTTGTGAAAACAATTGAAACTTGTCAAAATCAATATTATTCGTTCGTTACTCTATCGATTTTCAGTAATTTCATTGGATTTCTAATGTTTTCAAATAGAGAATTAAATTATAAAACAACCATTTTTTTAACGTTTAAAAACTAGCCCAACCAGCTTGATTTAACACGTACATTTCATTATTTTTCAAATATTTGTAAAACCTAAAATTTGTAATATAAATTTGTCAAACTGTTTAAACTTGTAAAATCAATATATTTTGATCGATACCATATCGATTTTCATTGATTTTAATGTTTTTCTAATGTCTTCGTATAGCAAATTAAATTTTCAATCAACCGTGTTTAAAATTCAAAAACTAGCCAGAACATCTTGTTTCGGCACGTAAATTCCAATATTTTTCAAATGTTAGTAAAACCAATATAACTTTGTGAAAACAGTTTAAACTTGTCAAAATCAATATTTTTCGATTGATACCATATCGGTTTTTTAATAATTTTGTCCACCTGTTGAATTAGGTATACTTAACCGCTACTTCTACTCCGTCAGTATCTTTTCTCGCACTTCCCGCCTTCTGTTTCCTTGCTTCCCTGATAATAACAATCTTCAAAAATTTGAATGCAACGTCAATCGCCATCTTCTATGTTCTTGAGCCACGTTTTATCCTTTACTCGGTCCCCTCTATACCCAGTCTTTTCTCTCTCCTTCGTTCTCTGTAATCCCCTGATTACTAGTGACATTCCCGCCTTACTTGGGGTGAAACACCCTGCAAAGCAGTACAGCCATTAGCACGGAAGGGGTCCACAATTGAGAAGTGCGGGATAAGAAACTGTTAGCATAGAAGTTCCGGCTACATCCAACTAGCTCAAATTAAATGTAAATAGATGCGATATCGTAGACAGTCTAGTATGGCGCTTAAATTCATACAATCTAGGTAACATAGCGAAGAGCTCATCCAAACAATTAACATGAAAGTATTTATAAAAAAAGCACAAGCAGGCAACTCTACGGCGGTGGGCAAGTGACTGTAGCCGCGTCGCGAGATCATTAGTACGAAAGGGTGTAGAGGAGTAGAGGCTGCTCAGGACAACTTTCATATTTGATAGGGACGATTGAATTAGCTCAAGAACCTGACCGCAGATACTGTAACTTTTCAGCTTGTGGAGAATGCCTGAATGTCAAACCCTATGAAAGACTTTCGAGGTGTCCAATGCGGGCTTCACCGTTTTTAATTAAAGCACGATAGACTCTTTCTGCAATTATTGTTGTTGACCTGGAGAAACGTAAGCCGTATTGCTTGACTGGAGAAAGGCCCTTGTGATCAGAGATGGTGAACCAATTCAGCATTGATTAGGGCGTCTAGGAGTTTCCCCAAGAGTGACAGAATGCTAACAGGCCGATAGTCGGATGTTTCTGACGATTCACTGGAGTCCTTAAAGACTGGAACAACAGACGATGACTTCCAATAAGCAAGAAAGCAGGCGGCAGCGAGGCAATTAATAAAAAGTTTTAGAAGAACTGGAGCTCGTTCGGGGACACACTTCTTAATGACTATTATGGGGATGCCATCGGGTTCACATGCATTGTTGGGATCAAGGTTAGAGATTATAGTAGAAACCATGGAAGGTGTTATATGTATACCAATACATATAACACCTTCCATCAGAGAATCAGTTCTTAGTGAAGAAATCAGTCCAGATGAGTCAAAAATAGAGTTTGAGGAGAATTTATGAGCAAAGCATTCATTTTTATCAGCAGAGGATGATAATCGATTGAATAGCGGGGAATAGAGACCTTGCCCTAATTTAGCGGGGAATAGAGACCTTGCCCTATTACAGAGACGCCAGTAGTCAGGCGAGCCAAAGTTTTTAGGGGCTATGCTGTGCCTAATTCTCTCAGCAAACAGAGACTTAGCTTCTTTGAGGAATCTCATGCATTTGTTACCAGCACTATGTTATGACGAGATCTGTCCCGCTGGTATAGCCAGAAATACTGATTCCTGTGTTCTATGGCGGCGAGCATGCTAGTGTTAGCCTTGGAAAGGATTGCGGTTTCACCTGGTATTTCCGAGAAGGAATGAAGGTGTTCCACGCTGGCTTTGATCCAAGAGGACACCTCAATGACGCACTTTTCAATTGGGATGTTGAAGATGTCAGTCTAAGAGACGTCACGGAGAAAATCCCGGAATGAATCCCAATCACCATGCTGGTAACAGAAAGAATTGTCCGAGTTACCAAGAGGGTAGTATTGTAAAGCGGGGAGAGAAGGTTAGAAATAGGTCCAATAGGGAAGCATGTTGCACGTTTTGGCTCGGGAAACGAGTGATGAATTCCACGATTTGGGTGAGTGATTGGGCAATATAAAAATTTAATTTCCGAATACCGGCAACATCAGTACATTTAGAATGTACAAGCCACGTGTCGTTAAAGTCCTCAAAGACGTTCACATATGGATGGAGAGAAAGTGCCTTTTCTACACTGTCAGCTATTGCGTCTAATATACTGCAGTCTTGGGAGGAGCGATAAAGGAAAAAGAGATAGCGAAAGACGTAAGCACATGAAAGAGAAGTCAGCGACCTCGAGAGACAATTATCTGGCCATCGGCAGATTATCCCGGATGTAAGCACCAAAGTCATGCATGCTTGAATCTGTTCGGCAATAGGGAAAATACCTTGGAATTTAATGGTCGCAATGGAAGAATTCAAGTTGGTTTCATAAAGAGCAAGGATATCTGGCGATCGTCCCAGGAGAAAGGATTTGCAGAAGTTGGAACGGATATATTGCCGAAAGAAAGATTGAGAGATAGTAGTATTTTGTTAGCTGGTTTACTTTTATTTCTTTTTGTTGGGATTTCCATGAGATGTTTTCAGAGGAGAGGGAAAAAAACCACCATTGTAACTATCTGTCATGTAATACAAACTATCATGCATGTAGCTGAGAGCATAGCATAATGTGCCCTCAGGCTTGCCTACCGGAAATACATGCAGGGACACCTTACCCATGCGCAACAGCTGTCTACCCCGATATTATGCAACTATTGCTAATCTAAGTGCTAATCAGAAGCAAGCAGCCAGTAAACTATCAAACCGGTACCCTTATAATGGAATGTCACAGCTACTGGTTAGTCTGATCACAAAAGAGTTAAGACAACTAAATCATTGTGGCCATGGTAAGAGAGTGAAAGAGAACCGGTAGACCATATCCTGGACAGGGAACAAAGGATGAACCTGTTTAATAGATATGAAAGGAGTGCGGACGTGACGATAGGTGAGCCTATTTACTCCTATTAACCTGTAAAAAAAAAGACAAGAAATTGCGAAAGAAATTCATATTAAGTATACATTAGCATAAGTTCTGATGTCTATTACTAACTAAAATTTCGGGATGGTAAAACTTAATTTATCAGCATTGATATATATCAGTGGGTAAGCATATTCTAAGTTTGGCAGGTTGGGTGGGTGGGCTGAATTAATAAGTCCCGTAAGCACATTATATATATATATATATATATATATATATATATATATATATATAAAATAGCTGACCACTCGTATTCGAGGATACCCGTCTACTAGGGCGGCTAGCCAATCCTTATTGCAGACGCACGCTCAGGCACATTTTTGTGGGGTTTTTTTTGTTCAACACCCACTGAGCCAACCTGTGGTTTATACTGCAACTATGCCGAGAAGACCATAATTATAGTTCCTGGGGGTGGGGAGCGTGTTATCTAACGTGTTTAACAATCTGAACAAGGTCAGCACACTCAAACCCTCGATCACGGTGACTTGTGATTTCGTGCTAGCATATATATATATATATATATATATATATATAAACGTGCTGAGGCAGGTATTAAAAGAAGAATTAAGACAATGAATGAAGAACAAAAAATATAGACTAAGATTCTGAAATATGATAGCAAAAGAATAAAAAATAAAGATTCACCCAGATCTCTTCTTCTGTTCTATCATATTTACCTTTTGTAATATGACTCTAGAATCTGATGACTCCAAGAAAGTGGACAGGGTAATTGCTCTATTCAATCTCTTTTATCTTCTATTACACTACTAAATTATGAGGTGAACAGAGTCTGAAAGGAAACAACTCCATTTAATCAATTCTAATTGATTACCTTCTTACCATTACCAATAGAGACTGATAACTCGGACAGAGTGGGCAATGAGCTACCCTATTCAGTCTATTTTATTTTATCTTATTATTATTAATCTACACAAATTAATTAATGACGACTCTACCCCAACTACAATAAATTCTTTTTTAGTGGTTATTTTCTTCAAATTAGTCTACACAAATGTGCCTTCAAACTATTATTTTTCGCTTCGTCATTTTTTCTACACACAATGTTAGTAGATTTTCAAAAGCGCGTTCAAATTACGTACCATTTTCGCTTCGAATCAAATCTTTTCACTGTGTTTTAGTAAGTTATAAGGATATAAGTTTATTTACACACAATTCTTGTAAAATCATAAAAACATGTGCAAAGTTAAAAATTTTCAATGATTAACATTTTTTGTCAATAAGTATTTAATACAAACGTCCTAATTAATACAAATGTTTCTATTACTGTCATTAAAGTAATAAGTCATAGTGGTACATTTGATAACAAACTCAGACATTCAGTGTAAAATATATATGGCCGTTCTTTGTCGTTGGTAGAGGGCTTGCGTGTCCCAATGATCCCAAGAGCGAAGCCGTCTGGAATTCCAAATCCAGTACGGCCATCTATGGTGGTAAGGTCTAGGAGGAGAGACCAGACTGAACGCGACCAACCCCCGAAGATGCCTACACGATGTCAACGGCCAAACTGGCGGAAGAGAACAGCGCCAGTCAGGCTGGTGTAACCAAGGCCAACCTTCACTGATCAAGCATCCGACAGCTCGATGTAACCAGGTTTGCCAGATCTCGCCTGTCTCATTCCAACTTGAGACGCAAGGGAAGCGCTTCTGGCCAAGAGTGTGGACTTCTCTGTCGCATAGAGTTGTCGACTAAAATAAAATTCATGCGAATGGCCTCGTTAAAATCTCTTTGATTCGCAGCCATCTCTGCCACCGCTACCAGTGTGGAGAGAATGGAATTAAGGAAAGAGAGGATGACGATCCCGATGCTCAGCTCCCGACGACAACAAATTTTCAGTAATTTAGCAATTACTTAAATTTTCTCCCGAATAAATAAAAATTTCTATAATTTAGTAATTAATAAAAATTTCCAGTGATTTAGTATTTATTAAGATTTTCCAACGATTTAGTAAATATGTAACGAATTCCAGTCAATTTTGTAATTATAAAAAATCCATTGTATTTACATTAGTCGGACTATTGTCCTCATCTTTGTCGCCATATTTGTCACAACGTTTCGGCCTTCTTCAGGTGGTTGGAATTTCAAACTGAACCCTTTATTTCGATCACTGGGGTAGACTGTTCTAGTTCCACGTGCCATGTTTGATGGATGTCAGTTATCAGTTATTTCCTGCTAATTTTCCCTCTGAAAGTTCTCCACTGCCTTAACCAGGTATTGAACTCACCTTCTTTGGGTCTATCACAGGAACTAACCAACGCCTTTATCTATGTGCCATGTGTCCTTGAGGACATCTGGGCATGAACTTCTGAGTATTATAAACCTAATGTTTTCAGCATCATTTTTACCAGTGCTCATATTGCAATTGTGCTGTTATCATTGCATGTCTTTACCAGAGTTCATATTGCAATTTTGTTATCATTGCTTTTCTCTGGCACTCCTTATTACTGGTTCCCATATTGTATTTATTTCTATGCTTGGTCGGCTCAGGAGATTTTTGTGGCCTAGCATATGTGCTGATTCCTTAAGTTTACGGATTTTCCAATGGTGTTCCCTGTCTATGATCTCAACATGATCCCACAGGGGGGCGGTGATCTCCCTTCTCTCTCCATATGTGGTCAGCCACGCCTGATTTTTCTACTTCCCCTCGTGTTACAGCTTTCTGGTGTTCTTGAAGCCTTACCTTGAGGGGGCGGCCTGTCTCTCCTTTATATTCCTTTCCGCAGCTGCACGGGATAGCGTAAACACAGTCTTTAGTCATGTTCCACTCTGTGGGGGGTCTCACTCGTGAAGCGAAGTGTTGTCACGCTTTTGAAGGTTGTCCTGATGTTATATGGACAGCAGATCCTTTGTATTTTCTCTGATAACCCCTTCACATAAGGCAGGCAGACTGTTTTCTGAGTGTTGTTGTCCTCCTCCTCCTCCTCTTGTACCCGCCTATCCCAGTTTTTTGGGGCAGCTGCCATGTACCCAGGGTAGTTGTTACGTTGTAGGGTACTACTTATACTGACCAATTCCTTATCTAACGTCTCTGGATCGCCACTTATGACTTTTGCTCGGTGTTGTAAATACTCAGAAGTTCATACCCAGATGTCCTCAAGGACACATGGCACAGTGGATAAAGGCGTTGGTTAGATCCAGTGACAGACCCAAAGAAGGTGAGTTCAATACCTGGTTAAGGCAGTGGAGAACTTTCAGAGGGAAACTTAGCAGGGAGTAACTGATAATTGACATCCATCAAACATGGCACGTGAAACTAGAACAGTCTACCCCAGTGAGCGAAATAAAGGGTTCAGTTCGAAATTCCAACCACCTGAAGAAGGTCGGAGCGTACAACGGCCGAAACGTTGTGACAAATATGGCGACAAAGATTAGGACAATAGTCCGACTAATGTAAATACTGTACATAATACCTCATCTCAGAAATATAGACAGACTCCAAAAAATCCATTATTTAATAACTGATAAAATTTCCAGTGATTTGGTAGTTAATAAAATTTTCCACTAAATTAATAACTTTTCCGGAGATTTACTAATATAATTTTTCAGTGATTAACAAAAAATTTTGTTCAATTTATTAATTATTAAAATTTTTATTCAGTAGTAATTAAATATTTTCCAGCGATTTAAAAGTTATTAAAACATTTTCAATGATTTAGTTTGGATTATTAAAAAATTCCTTTGATTTAGTAAGTAATAAAAAAAATTTCCTGGATTTTTAATTTTTTACAGATTTCCCTTGATTTAGTAATTATTAAAAATGTCCAGTTTTATTGTAATTAATTATAATATCTACATTAATCGAATATTAAAAAAAATATCAAAAATAGTTAATAGAAAATCTTTGGAATTTTAAGAAAGAAATTTGTTGAGACGACGATTTATTGATAAAATAATATCACACGTAGACAAATATTGAGAAAATGATAAAATAGAATGTCGGTTAGACATTAAGCACAGAAATTAAATTTATAATTTATATTACAATTTTCTCTCGTTAAAGATATAAAGAGATTAAAATCTTTAAAAAGATACATTAATTTAATCAACACTTTATTTATCAATGTATGTTGATTTCTTTTACATCCACGGCGCCCAGTAACCGCCATGGAATTTAGGATTTGAATTTGGGTCAGCATCTGGATAGATTGGTGGAACTGAGCTAGAGTTGTAATAGGCCAAACGGGCAAGCATCCGACGAATGACACCCGGGTGATTTTGGGAAACATCATATTTCTCATGTGGATCAGCTGTAATGTTAAACAACCAGATATTTTGCTGCCATTTGAAATCCGAGCGATTGATTGAACCATGGTCTTCAAAATCTTCTGCATCGAATTTTATTATACTCTTTTTTTGCCACTGTCCTTTACCTGTTATTGATAAATTAGTTCATTTTAGGCTTGCAAATGAGCACCTCTTTCGAGTGTTATCTGAAAATACTTTAAATTTAAAATTTAAATCGAAAAAGTACAAGAAATATATCCACTTTGGCCATTCATTGCATTCTCATTTAAATAAGTGTTTCTGATTATAGTTTTTTCAGTTCTGATAAGAGGCACGAGAAGAAATAACCAAATGCAGTGAAACAGAAGCAAAGAAAGGAACGTAGATCTTAATTCCCGTGCCCAGTACATACACATTCTAAAAACACCATCTTCTGTTCCCTTTCTTGATGTAATACACATTTCCTATTGTTCAACATTGTTTATAAGATTGTAATTTCTAAATAAGTGATGGGTTTTTATTTATTAATCCGACAGATTTTATTACTTTAACGTTAATTATAGTTGATACTTATATTTAAGTAGACGCTCCGTTTATTATTTATTAAGTTTATTATTTATTAAGTATATCTATTTATTTTCGTCTGCCGGCCTGAATATCCGAGAAATCTTATTAAAGAAATATATGCGCTCTCCAGCAGGATTCGAACCTGAGACTTCCTGGACAGGGAAAACCGTGGTTAGATTCGATGTGCTTTAGTTCCCTCGACCACGAAGTACGCTAACGATAAGCAAAGTTGAATAGTTTTCATTAAATTTATATTTCCCAGAAATCTGTAAGATTTTTTTTTCCTTTAAACGTTAAAATCCTTGCCTTTTTATTCACACCACATACCCAGATACACAAATACATACTAAATCTGTGCTGTTGGTTTCTAGAATTAACTAGAAATCTTTGGCATATTGAAGACAAAATTAATTATTTCCTCTGTGAAATTTGAATTGTTTTTAAATTATTTCCCAAGTGCAATTCCAGGGCAATAATTTTTAACACATAATTTCTAAATATACTCGTTTTATTTAGGAAGTTTATATCATTTTACTTTGCACACAGAAATAAAATTAATTCACAAAACTCAAAAAGATATTTTGGTCAAAATTTTAGCAACTACCAACTTGCCGATGTCAGTTGTGTATCATTACCAAGTTTCTTCTTGAACTGTAATCATAAGAACCAGTTCTTATGATTACAGTTCCAGATGTGCACAACATTATACTTCAGTGTAGGGAGGTTTTATTTACACTATTTTCCCCTCGTGTTATTGCTTTACGGTGTTTCTGCAGTCTTATCTTAAGGAGTGGGCTATTTCTCCTATATTATTTCTCCTTTAACACAGTTGCATGGGATGGTTTATGTTCTCCTCTATGGGAATTCTTACTCGGAAGAGGTGTCTGCAAAGTTTTGAAGGTCGTTCTGATGTTATATCGACCACAGATCTTTTGTATTTTTTCCGATAATCTCTTCACATAGGGTAGGAGACCGAAGCTGTTTTCTGATTGTTGTTATCCTCTTTCACTCTTCTGTCTCAGTTTGTCGGAGCTGCTGTCACCACTTATGACTCGATGTTTTTAGCAGCGGAAGATCTTAGTTACAGAGTTGGCTTTAGTGATGTGGATTCAAATGACATTTCTTCGAAGTATTCCATATATATGTTAGCCATCACTGGTGATAATGGCGACTCTATTGATAAGCCTTGATCCCATTTCGAAGTGTGTTGTTTGTGTACAGAAAGCCAGCATATCCACCAGGCTATCTATCTATACGTTCTCTTAGGGATGAATCCGAGTCCAATCTGTCCCTGACTACCAATAGTGTCTCCTCTGTGGGTACCTTCTAAAGAAACTCACCAAGTCCAGGTTCACCGTCTGGTTGGATTGAATGGAAGCATCTTTGATTATTTCCACGAAGTGGACAGAGTTTCGGACATATGATGGTGATATTCCTATTCATGAGTAAAATATATTCACAAGGAAGTGACTCAGAGCGTGACACACAGAGCCTTGGCAACTAACAATTTACTGGGCAAAAGCCCAGTAAATTGTTACGACTCTCCTTTCTCCAAAGGTAAGCAATATCTCTCTGACCAAAGGCTCTAGTTTCGTATCATCTAACCAAATGTGTCATCTTAGAATACTACATTCTGACTTGGAGGTGTCTCTTCTGAAGAAATGGAGCTTTTTATGGTTACACTCATTTGGAAGATTCTCATGACTGTCTTATTTGAGAGTTCAGTTTTAAACTTGGCTTGACAGTTATTCTAAGGTTTTCAGATGCATCCGTCGCAAGTTTTCCTGAGTCTTTGAAATATTTCATTTCCTACCTCTGCAAATCTTGTTCTCTAATGTGTTCGTCCGTTTGAATTTCCTGATAAAAAGGAGTTTTATCAAGATTGGCTTGATAGCTTTGTAAATACTTCTCCTGCTTTGTGAACGGCAATAATTCTTTTTCTCGCGCCTAAACTAATTTCTTTTTGACATTGTTTTTACAAATGACAGATGAAACCTTTAAGTATGTTAACTTCATTTCGAAATCTTAGAGCATTAATAAGTTAAAGCAACAGTTGCTTGTACTATGACTCAACAAAAAGGACTTTTTTAAGGGGGGTAATAATACTAGCCTGTTGCTCATTTGAAAAATTCTATTATTATATGCAAGTAAAAAGAGAATTACTATTTCTACAGAAGAATAGTATGTTTAGCAATGCTGAGTCAAAAATTCCTTAAAAGGCACTTTTTATTTAATTTTCATAGGAGGTAATAATGTTTTTTTTTCTAACTTCAGTGATCGTATCACCTTTACAAAAAGTCTCAGAAATGCTAGTCTAGATTCAGATTAGAGAATTTAGTTACACAGGTTAATTTCTATATTTACACCAAAGAATATCCGATGAATAAACCATAACTGCAATGTCAAAACGAGTAAAATATCTTCCGAGCTAAATTTAGTGGAAATAAATCTTATAAGGCAAATTTATTTTTATCTTTTACTTCCATTATTCATAATAATAATTATTAATAATTAAGAAGAATTAACGAAATTTTGAAGAAATTCATACAAATTCATATTGTCTTTTGTTGTTTTTTTTCTTTCGCTTTATTAATCTTACCTGGATTCCCAGTGAGCAATTTCCAGTCTCCTTGTCGTAATGCAGCCATTATTCTGTTGTCAAAAGGACTCGACTTTAACCTTCTTCCAACCGGTCGGGACATTGGGTCAATATTGTGCAGTATTTCCTGACGAGAACTTTTCTTCCCTTCGCTAAATGTGAAAAATACAATTGATGGTCAAATGTTTTTTTAAGATAGTATATATGTGTTTTATTATCTGAGTTTGAATCATTAATGTTTTGAAATCGGTTTGTGGGGAAGTAAACGTGTTTTGTATATGAACATAAGGATTCTTTTAAATAAAAGATATCATACTTGTATAGAGAAATATGAAGGGAGCACATGTGAAAGACGAAAGCTGTGACTAACTCGACAGTATACTGTTTTCTCGTTAAGTTTTAATGATATGTTCACATTTTACAAATATGCATGTGTGGGATTTTAGAATTAACGACTTATTAAAAGTTATCGTCTTTCGAACAGTTACTCTACGAAAGAATAGAAAAAATTGTCTATTCCACTCAAGAACGAAAATAAAACTTACTGGCACATTAAGATTAATCAAAAAATTAAAATTATGTCTCTATGTCAAGATAAATTTGTTACAATCAAAAAGCAAATTGTCGATTTAATTATAAATATAAATAGCCATCATAGTCAGTATTTGTCAGCGTATTATTCAAACATTGCTCAAGTGAAATTACATCATATATCGTCCTTAATTTAAAAATCGACTTGTTTTGTTCAAATGTTTTTGTTTTATTATCAACAAAGGAAATTTTTGAAAATAAAATGATGATTAATTATTTATGGATTTCTATTCGCTGATTTTATTCATGAAATTTACACACATTTTAAAAGTGGGTAAATGCGGAACACGGTGTTGCAGAAATTTGCATGTTCTTTGCTTATAATTTTGAATGAATTTTTTTTCGATAGCAACCGATATTAGCTGGAATCCATTTTCTACTTTCTACAACTTATCTCTACCAATATGAAGTATCTGTTTTTTATTACTTCCTTTATCTTATTTTATTAGCGAATTTATAAATCGAGCTGTTTTACATTTCAAGACAAAACTCAAGGCAAATTCGTAAGTAATATGATATGCAAGCTGTGCATCACCTTTATTTACTATTTATCGACGCTCACCCACTTTTAGTCACAGTTCAAATAACTTTCTATTTTATTTTGGCATTCTTTTCGATCTGATTAAAAAGTCAGGAAAATCATTTAACTGCTTGCCAAGAGTTCTATGCACATTTAATATCAAAACTGCATTTTTAATTGAAATCGCTAATTTAACACTCCTGTAGTATTTAATACTGTAACAGTATGTAATACCATATTTCAATTAGTGTTTTTCATTATCCCTTACTATCTCAGTTTGTCATGCATTGTTTCCGCTATTAAAAAACTAAATATATCATCATCTATATCATATTTTTTCGATGAGAAATTATCATTGTTATATGCCTTTCTATTCAAATTGATTGCTATTGTCGTGTCCACTAAAATATTAACTACAATATTTATAAACCAATCACACTCAAGAAAACACTTACATCTTAAAACACATCATAGATTACAAATCAGAATGTTTGTTGTATTAGTCATCATTATTTTTAGATAGATACCGACCAAATATCGTACGGACGTAGTAGAAGACATACCACGTGACTTCTTAGGGCCAATTAGGAATAAATAAATAATTTAATTCTGGAGCCGATATTGTTCGGAAAAAGTGTATAAAAACATACGAAATCCGTTCCCAAAACAATATACACGCGGCTGCCAAGCAAGCTACACACCTCTCGCTGATGACTTTCATGACCTCTTGTTAAAAACGACAGCGTTGACAAACTCCAGACCACGGCAACACCGCCAACAGTAAGAAACAATTCGTATATCTCGTATCCGTTTTTACTATGAAACACGCACACACATGTTGACTTTTTCATACAAATACACATATCACAACATTTTATTGTTTCTCACACACGTACACAAAGACAGTTTATATTTTATTTCAGAACTTTATCAACCCAAACAAAAAACATTACTTTCCAATCTATTATCAACTTTGTTTGTATTCCTATCGTTATATTAAATTAATGTTTATTTGTTGAAACTACGTCGTCTTTTCTACTGAATTTTATTCCTTTAAATGAAAAGCGTTTGATTATTCTAGACGGCCAAATTACGAGCGATCCTGTAACGATATTTTGTTAATGTATTGAATTCCGGCACTCCAAATTTGAACATTGAACGAAACACACACTACACTATACACACTTGTAGCCCAGGCTTTCACACTAACTTTGAAATTTTTTAAGCGAATCCTTTATTCGATCAATTGGGGTATGTGTTCTCATTGCACTTTCCAAGTTTAGGCGATATCTCCAACATAGTGCCTCTTTTTAGCGTGTTTGCTTCTCCAGCTGAATTTTACCTTTTCCGCACTACCCGATCGAGGGATTGAATTTACGACTGCCAGGAAAACAGATCCACTAGACCATGTGTCTCTTCGACAACCCAATGCTAGAATTTGGAAGCCTGAAACCTAATGTCTGTTAAGTCTGGTAGATTCGATAAAATCAAATTGACAGCTGATATAGAAAATGACTTTCAATCTATTAACTACTAGCAGTAGAGCCCGGCATTGCCCGGGGATATAACAGTAAGAGATAGATCAAGTATCCACCATCATAAAGACTGAAAAATAAAATTGACAAAGATTATTGTTTAAGGTTGACGGACACGCATGTCTTAATTAGTTTTTTTTTGTTCTTTTTTACGAATTGGTCAAACCCAAGCTCAAACAAAAACATTGTTTTCAATCGTTATGAGTCTCTACCGATTGAATAGAATTTTATTATAAACAATTGTCTTGTAAATGGAATTTTTAAAGCATTCTGAATGTAAAAATAAAGAAAAAAGTGTGCAAGACAATAAGAAACACTACATGCCAAAAAAAAAGTGAAGTTTTGTTGAAATCGGTTGAAAAATGTAGGTAGTCTTTCTGTAATCTTTTAGTTTTACAAATTATGATTTTTACTTATTGAATACAGTAAAAAAATTGCATATTTTGCTTATGGTGATTCATAATTAGAATTCTGATTTCAATATATTTTCCACTCGTTGTTTCTAATACAAAAAATATTAACTTTATTTGGGTTTATTAATTATGATCTAACAAATCTTATTCATTTAGTAGCCTTCTCTGTAATATATAATAATCTTTTACAATTTATGATTTTTACTTATTGAATACAGTAAAAAAATTGGACACCATGTGTATTTAAAGTAGTTTCCCGTCCCGGTTATTATTTTTAGTTAGGACTTGTGTATGTTTAGATTTCATTATCTTTCCCTAAAGATAAAGAATTTATCCGATGTTTGTATTCGTACAATCAGTAGAGATCGTTAGATTATTGTTTAAGGTTGACGGACACGCATGTCTTAATTAGTTTTTTATTTTTTACGAATTGGTCAAACCCAAACTCAAACAAAAACATTGTTTGCAATCGTTATGAGTCTCTCAATTGAATAGAACTTTATTATAAATAATTGTCTTGTAAATGGAATTTTTAAAGCATTCTGAATGTTAAAAATAAAGAAAAAAGTGTGCAAGAGAATAAGAAACACTACCTGCCCCCCACAAGTGAAGTTTTGTTTCATCGGCTGAAAAATATAGGAAATCCGCTCCCATATTTAAAGGAACCCACACACACAAACAACCCGATGTGAGTTGTCCCCCTTCCATTTTCACGATGTCTCTTAATCGTGTTTTCAAATTGATTTTGTGCAAAAACAATTATATTTTTCCCATTTTTGGCGCTGTTAGAACCACCACAGGTTAATTTTATGTAGTCCTGTGAAGTTTTGTTGAAATCGGTTGAAAAATGTAGGAAATCCGATCCAATATATAAACGTTACAGACACACACACACACACACACACACACACACACACACAATCTGCGTTTTATAATAAGTAAGATGGAGAAGAAATGGCTTATTAATTTTATTGCCACTAAAACGAAACTGCTCTCTTTTAATCATCTTAGAAAATCATTTTTGCCTTCCATCAGCATCGCTGACGCTAACCACCAAGAAATCAACTGACTGCGCTTTCTTGCGGCTTCCACTTAAATAAAGTAGAACGATATTAATGAAATAATTACGAAGACTGTCACTTTGAAATCGGTTGACTATATCGAAAGATGATTTTTCTCACCAGAATCTATCTTGCACATCTTGCATATTTATGAGACTACCATACGACCATGCATCAAATATTACTGACACATCTGTTCTGGTGCTTCTGGTATATAGAAAATGATTCTAGACAAAATCTAAATAATAATCTGCAACTTTATCGGTCCTGATGTGGCATCTCAGTTTCAGTCACTTTCTCATCACCGTAACGTAGCTTACCTCTGCTTTTTCAATAAATATATTGACTATAATTATACTGATGAAATTTCTTCTTTGGTGCTTCAACTTTCTTCATAGGTTAAGTGCAGTACCAGATTGGCAGCTAGGTCTAATAATTTCATTGATCAAATTGCTAGTTGTAACCGTAAATGCAATGCTAATAGTATTTCTTGCTTGTGGAATTCGCTTCTGGCTTCATGCATTCCTGTCAACCACGATCTTCAAAAAAAATTAAGTGCAATGTTAACATTTGATCTTGAATATTGTCCTTTTTGTTTCCTTAACTCTCAGTAATCCTTTGATTTTATAACCTTGGTTGTGGCGAGACTTTTACAAATAAGGTAATGGAATCTTTTTTTCTTATTCAAAGATTGTGTTCATCTATATGCTATAGCCACTGAAAAGTATAAAAGCTCAGCATATGCGTTGGTTCTTTCAGTCGTCTTAACATCTAGAGAATTACAGAACTACATCTTGACTTCATTCAACCAGGGTTTCATGACGTCTTTATTTCTGCCATACATATGCAGCTATATATAATCTTTCTTTTGTTTCTTTTTATTAAGATAAAAAGAATACACTCATTTTGCTTCAATTTGTTTATAGAATAAGAAAAAAAAGTACCTGATTGTTTTCCATTGATCAAAGCCATCAAGAGGTTTGGTTTTGTTCAGATTTCCTCCAGCCAAGTTAACTAAAGTTGGGAACCAGTCGCTGACATGTATCAGTTCTTTACAAATCATACCTTTTCGCGATAATATATTTCCATGCACAAAACACGGTACTCTGATTCCTCCTTCCCATAGTTGACCTTTCTGGCCTCTAAGTGGCCAATTGTTGGCTGATGTCCCTGGGGCGCCACCGTTATCTAAAAGAAAATACGTTGATAAATGTCGCTAAATAAATATACGACTAAAATAAAATTAACGTTAAAAATGTAGCATGTGACAAATGTAATTCTGCCTCGCTTCATGAAACATAAATTCTAACTAGTAGTTAGTAACTATAAAAAAAACTATAAAACTATAAAACTTAGTAACTATGAAAAAAACTATAAAACTATAAAAACATATGTAATGTTATAATTTACTTGTACCCAATAAAAAGTAACCCATAGTTAACTGTATCTATTTAAAAATCAATCAATCATTTTTCACTTAGCAGGAAGACATTTTGATTGGATAGAACTTACGGAATAGAAAAAGAATAAATTAGAAAAAAAAATGATCGTTAGTCTCTAGTACAGTAGTTCTCAATTTTTTAAAAGTCGGGACGCATTTGAAATCCTACCAATAATTGTAGGCGCACTACATACACATTTCTGAAAAATATGTTATAATGAAGTCAAATATTCCAGAAAAGAAATAATGCAATAAAGAAAAATATAAAATGAAATATACCTTGTTTATTCATTCTTGTGTTTATGAGGAACATGAGTCTAGTGAGTCACAGCAACTTCTTCAATGTTTGGGCGTATATTTGATAAGCAAACTCTCATTTCCCCGTCAATACATTGAAGAGTTACTCATTTTTGCACTTAATTGTGGTTAAAGCAGAAAAGCCTAATTTACATAAATATGATGTTGCAAACTGTAGTAAAATTGTCAGAGCTTTTTTAGATATTGACACATATTCTTCTTTTATAGAAATCCAAAAAGGTTCAAGAGATAATTCATTATATTTAATCATCAACCCATGATCAATGGATATAGCTGCCAGTTATTCTTCTTCAGTTAATGTTAAACCAAAATCACTTGAAGTTTCCAAGAATGTGTTTCTAATCCAATCGTGTTGTTCAGTGTTAAGTGATGGAAAATAAAAACTAAGTTTTTCCTCCAAACTTTTTAAATGTTCAACAATTATTGGAAATATTTCATTTATGCAAGAGTTACTTACCAATGGAAACATTTCCAAATTACCTTCAACAGCTTTTCTTTTCCAAATAGTAGTTTTCTCTAAAACGCTTTCATTTTGTCAGTAGATGTGAAAATATTTTCTTCTTTCTCTCGCATGCTAGTATTCAAAATAATGAGCTGCTGAAACATATCAGCCAAATACTGTAACCTGGCAATACAAAATTCGCACCGAAGGAGGTCGCAATAATTGCTTCATCGCTTCAAAAATGAATAAGTCCTTGTTGTAATTCATGTCCACAAGTAAATACTTTTCCCCGTGATAGCTACCTCACATCGGTTTGTAAAAGCAACTGTCTCTGTTGAGAATCCATTTCGATACAAAGTTGTTCGAATAAACGTGATTTAACAGATTTTGATTTAATAAAATTTACCATCTGAACAACTTGATCTAAAACTTCTCTTGATTTTTCTCCCAATGTTTTTCCCATGAAGGCTTCACATGAAGGCCTCACAATGGATGAAAGCAGTGAGTTGCGATAACAATCTCATTTTGTTTTTTTACAAAAGACGTAACGCCTTTCATACAACCTACCAGGGAAGGGGCCCCATCTGTACAAATGCCTACACACGACTTCCATGACAACTGCCATTTATCAAGATAGTTATTCAGAATATTAAAAACATCCCAACCTTTTGTAGTCACACTTAATTCTTTGCAAAATGGAAACTGATTTACTATTGTGTCTTCATTAATAAAACGAATAAATGCTAATAATTGCGCCTTACCGCTAATATCTGTTGACTCATAAATTTGCAGTGCAAAATTTGAATACTGAAGTTTATTACTGCATACATTTTTCTCGATATCAGAAGAAATTTCTAGAATAAGCCTGTGAACTGTATCATTGGACAGAGGAATCTTGCTTATTTTAATTGCTTCATTTTCCAGCATCGTCATGGCATTTTTTTTTTTGCATGCAGACAAAATAAGTGACCCACCTAAAGTATGAGCTTTCATAATTTAATCTAATTTGTAGATTTATTTTGTAAGTGAGAGTGTTTGATTTTTAAATGTTTACTCAATTTACTAAGAAGCAATGAGCCATTTGTCATTTTACATCCATTACATTGGTTTTGCTTTCTTACTTGCACTTATGTTTTGCACACTTCCAGAATCGGATTCTTCAATATCACGCTTCTTTTTAAGAAACTTATCCATTTTGTATGGGTGTATTTATCTGAAAATAAGTAGTATGCACAACACTTCCATTTTTAACGCCTGTTAGATCCACACTGGCGCATGCTTGGTTGGCTGAGCAGTACAAATTTCCGAGGAAAGGCGCTATAAATGAATTTAAAAATACTGTAATGATATTTTTATATGTGGTGGGGGAGGATAAATTACGCAAAACAAGACCCTCACTAAAAATAAAAGCATTTGAAAAAATGAAACAAAAATGTAGTTATGCTAAATGAAGTGTTTTTATAATTAAATGATTTTCTACGACAGTCTGTTTAATTAAGCGTCGTTAAATCCTTCTAAAATTTTATCATGAAATTCCCTAGAAAATCTGTAAGACGTGCTTCGATGATATTTAATGGTTGGTTAGCAGAAATCTGCTCACTTGCTGAGTCAGATTTTAAACGTTTTCTTTTAATGAAAAAATGGTTTAGCGCAGAATTAAATCTTACTTATTTTAAATTCAGAAATGATATTGCAGTGCACCCACTGCATAGAATACGTAATTTTGATTGGCGTGTTTATGATAAAGTAACTAATTTATCACATTTACTTATAAACAAGTAAGTGATAAAAATATAAATGATAAATTACTATGAAAGTATAAAGAAGACAAGTTTTAAATAAGCAATCCTAATCTTCATTTCATGTTACATAATACATCTTTTAGTAAACAGCTTTCTCAGCATAGATGACCGACTAGCAATTTCTACCACTTCAATACAGCAAAACAAAACCTTTTCTCGAAGGTTATCCGCAACGAGACGGGTACCACAATATAATAAATATATTTATTTCTTATACCTGGACATATTTCTCTGGAATGTCAGAGCGCACCTAGACATTATCCAGGGTGCACCATTTAAAAATCCCTGCTCTAGTATATGAGCAATATAACATAAAAAACAAAGTGCATTTTCTTTTAAATGTTTTCGTCGAAACTTTTAATTTTTCAGCGAGAAAAGGAAGGTGCCTGAAATGAAGTTCATAAATGTTTTATGTAACGTTAAAAATTTCCTGATAACATTTTCAGTGTTACGTGGAAAGTTATTAAAAGTTTTTCTATAGAAAGTTCTCAATCATGAGAAAAAGACAGAAAATAGCATAGGTATATGCTATGTATGAGTCCGTGGCCCCGTCCCTTTTAGAGGACCAGTACGGGAATGATTTTTGTTCGTTCCTTTTATGATAGGATTTGTATGAGGAATTTCAAGTTGAATCTTTATTGTCATGATTTATTGGCCAGTTATAAGCCTTAAATTCTTATAATTGGGCAATAAAATACACAGGCATTAATTCGGTTGGCTCTTAAATGTTGTCGCAGTAAAGTCGATGTCGTATTGACCTGCTGTTGTTTTAAGACTGTGAGAAAAAATGAGATTTCTCATTGGCTCTTTGAAATTCTCAAAGAATGCTCATTTGATGCAATGTGTCCCAAGGCCGTACGTTAAAATGGAACTCTCAAAGCGTACTTATAACCAGAGGCCCAAAATGGGCCAGACACCGTCCACCTTCTGGTATCGTCTCATCTGTCAGGGATTTATCCTAGTTCCCTCTCGAAGGAGAGGAAGTGCCTGGGAAGAGGTAGTGCACGGGACTAGATTTAAGTGTCAGTTTCTTAAAACCCCAGAACGAAAGTATTTATTCGGACCTTCACTTTATCCAAAGTGATGCCCAAGACATTTTCAACGTGGGGATTCCATGTATACGTGGGAAAAGAATCCAAAAATAGTCCAACCTCCTTGTCGCTTGCCGTTTATGGAGGATGCCTCAGGCGGCTGGTAAGGGTAATATTAGCCGTTTCTTACAAGGAAACATTCGGCATTCAATGACTGAGGATTCAGTACCACTGCCGGTTAAAAATTATAAAATCTTTCTATTAAAAACATTTTTTTCAGGAAAATAGGTTTCTCAAGTCCAGTAAGTCTTAGTGCTCCTTTTAGTACTGCTGGGAGGATTCTTCCTTCGTAAACATTTGTTTCTAGTTCAGGGGGATGTCAACATCATTTTTTTCTCTTCAGGTTAGATAACCATTTTAGTTCTTGCTGCTGTTGAAAGATTTTAAATTATATTGTTTCTGTTATTTGGTACAGACATTTGTTTATATTTCTGTAGAGTTAATCCACAAGGTTGAAATAAGGATGGTCCTTGCTAAGACTTGCAGATTTCATTCGCACGAAGCCGTCTTTCATCATCGATCTGAGAAAACGGTTGTATACTGCTGATACGGGTTTGTCGCCATGCATGACGAAGTTGAAATCTGATGAGGCTATTTAAGAACATGACTCGAAATTTTAGGTTTTGTGGCAACTTGCGTCGTTGGACGAAACTACCCCTTATCTCTTATACATTTGTCATGACTAATTCATACACCGATCTATTTGAAGGGTTGGCAATTATATTGCAGATATGTGAGATAGATTCAGGAATAAAAAATTATCTAGCACGAAATACTGAACCAACATAATGGGCAGCAGACCTAGCAGATGATTCAAGCTAACATTAACACTACCTCTAACCCCAAACCTAACACTAAACATAACCATAAAACTAAATATAAAAATAATCCTAAACTTAAAATTAACCGAAACCCTTCTCTAAACGTAAATCTAACCCTAAAATTAATCGTAAACCTGCCCTAACCGAAACCTAACTGTAACCATAAAGCTAACACATAAATCTATCCTAAGAATTACCTCTAAACATAAACCAAACTCTAACACTAAAACTAACCATAACAAAAAAAACCTAAACCTTAATCCTAACACTAAACCTAACCCCAAAACTAACGCTAAACATCCCAACCCTAACGCTCAATCTGCCCATACTCTAAACCTAACACTAACCCTAAACCCGAATTCTAGACCTAAAACTAACACTAACGTGGCGTAAACACCAAAAATAACCATAACACTAACCCTAACCTTATCATATGACTAAAACTAATGCTAAACCTACACTAACCCTAAAATTAATTCTAGCCCTAACACTACACCTAAAAGTAACCCTAACCCTTCTCTAAACCACAACTTATCTCTAACCCCAAAACTGGTCACAACACTATACCTAACCCTAAACCTAACACTAACAGTAAACGTAACCATAAAAATAACCCTATGCCTATACCAAGCACTAATGCTAACCCTAAACCCTAAGACTAACCTTTAACCTAACCCTTAGCCTAACACTACCCTTCAACCTAACACTAACCCTAAAACTAAAACCAAACCTAACCCAAAACTTAACCCTAGCCCTAATCCTAACCCAAGCCCTAAGTCTAACGTTAAAACTAACCCTAAGCCCAATCCTAACCTAGAACTCATACTAACATTAAAACTAACCTCAACCACTAATCATTAAACCGAAAACTAACACTAATTCAAAAACTAACACTAACACAATCCGCCAAACTTAACACTAACCCCTAACCCTAAACGTAAATCCAACTCAAAAACTAAACCTGAATCTAACCCTAACCTTAAAGATAGCAATAATCTTAACCTAGCCACTAAATATACCCTAAATCTATCCCTAAGCATAATACTAACCCTAACCCTAAACATAATCCTAAACCATTGCAATAAACCTGCACTAACACTAACCATAAACGTAACCCTAACCCTAAACATAACACCTAACACTAACCCTATATCTAACACTAACCCTTAACCAAACCATAACACTAACTAACACTAACCCTAACACTAATCCTAACCCAGCCCTAAACCTAACATTAACTCTAACCCTAACCTTAACCACTAAGACTAAAGCCTAACTCTTATGTCAAGGGTGATAGTCGCACCCAAAAAAGGCGGCTCCTCCCAGACACACTGTGGACTTATAAAAACTGAACGCTGGAAACCCATCACACTCCACCCCGTTTAATTAGGTCTGGAGACTTGATTAAATGGGGACGCATGGACGCGGGACGCATGGAACGGGTACCACAGTTTATAGATTTCCCCAGCCGCACATTTATCTGATGAATTGAGAAAGACATATACCTGAAGTCAACAGGCTTCTTTTCGACCTTATAGGGACTGAAACCTTAAATCTGAGATGTCGCACTGGGTGTAATTTAACCGGTGACAGGGAGGTAGTCTTGGACAAACCAGATATGTAAATAGTGAAGAGAAATTGGTGAACTGAGAGAGGCAGCAATGGCTAAAGTGCTGAACGAGCACTTTACAAGTATCGCCAATTTGTAATTCCCGAAGTGAGTGACAATATTCACATTGTCACCCACTTCGGGAATTACAAATTGGCGATACTGTTCAAGAATCAAGATGACCTTTACATTTGTTGGTAGATGACAACAGGGATGATTGCGGAGATACTCGATAACCGTCAGTACCGTGTGCAGGTGGATGGAAGCAATCTACGCAACCGTCGCTTCCTCTGTAAGATCCACCCAATTATTGATGTTTCACATCATTCTTGACCTCATGGCACCACAAATTTTGGAATATATATTAACCACTTCTTGACTAGAACGGTATGATACCTTTGTAGGTCCTGGGGTCCTGCCACAGCCACCCGCTGAATTCTCTATAATGATCGACATGGATTATAATCCTTTACCACCCAACGTACAACATAAACCAAATACCCCGAGTGGAGAACGCCAATATCAGGCGACACTAATCCTAAGTCAACGCCACGCGAGCACCTCGAAAGCTATCCCCACGAATGTGAGGTAATTCGTGCACATATTCTGAGGTAAACCTTCAATTGACAACATCAATCCGTCCTGTAGTCAGAAAAAGGAGGGGGCATGTAGAATAGAAATGAAAGGTATCATTATCTAATGGGGCAGACGTTGGAGGACATGTTACCTCCTCCGATGTTATGTAAACAATTGAGCGCATTTTTTGTATTTGTATCGTGTAGGTACGAGAATAAAGTAATTCAGAATTACTACTACTATTGTCGTGGTTATTTTACAAATAGGTAAAAACGTTAACAGACAAAATATGAAAATGATTTCAATCCAACTTGCAATTACTCACCTGAGGAGAAAATAATGACAGTGTTATTGTATAGGCCAGTTGTTTTGAGTGCATTAACAACGTCTCCAATAGCTTCATCCATGGCAGCAACCATACCTAAGTAAGTATTTTGAATTGTACATGTATATTTTGGCAAATAAAACATTTTATAGACAAATCTAAAACTAGCACTCGAAATCAAATATAGATTTGAACTTGATCTGATAATAATATTGCAGTCATTTGTTTTGGATTTTTCGTAATAGCGAGCGTGTTGTAAAATCCATAAAACGTGTCGATTTTAGATGTTTGCTACGTGTGAAATGTTTTCAGTTCTTGGCAGAAACGTTAAAATTTTGAGAATTTTTTTAAGTAGGATACTTAATATTATGTCTGAAGATATAGCCAGAAGTTAACACTGCAAGGATAAAGCACAAATTGACTCAAATCAGTTATTTTTGTTTCTTAGCTAACAATATCCTGTCCTAAACGCGTTTTTATAACAAGTGTAAATTTGGCACACTACACAATATGGTACATTACACACCAAGGTCAAAATAAAATAATCAAACGTCAATCAATGTATACGCAAGACCACCCAAAAATGCTGTAGCTAGAAATATTGCAGCGTAAAATGTGTCATTAGTCGCCTATTAACATCAAATTGTCCACCCAAAATTTCACACAACAGTAAAATGGTTACATCTAGTTGCCAGTCTAATGACACACATACATACAGTTCAGGCACCAAGGAGGAAAGCTCATCAGAACAATTGCCATGAAAATATTTGTAGAAAAGACGGAGGGAATCCACATCTCAGCAGAGATAATGTAACTGAGGTCATGATGCGAGGTCAGGATCAATTATATTACACTTCCTTCTTTGAATTTTATTAATAATCTCGAGATATATAGAAGAAGCACCAGACTAGATATGGCAGCAACATTCAATGCACGGATGAATGGTAGATTTATAAATGTGCAAAATGGATTCTGACGAGAAAAAATTGTCTGACACGATACAAACTTTTATAGCAATAGACCTAGCAGTAGACCTATTGATTCAATATAATCTTTCTACTTCATGTCAGAGGAAAACATGACGCCAACAAGGTGCAATGAGTCAACATCCTGGTGGTTACCATCAGCCATACTGATGGCAGATAGAAAAACGGTCCTCTATGGTGATTAGATGAAAGTAATTTTGTTTTGGATGCATTAAATTTTACAAACCATTTCTTACTCTAGTTAACCACTGATTGGCAGTACTTTTCGAGAGCAGTTGCCAGTTTTACCTTGTCGGATTTGCCATATAAAGTCATGCATATATGAGTAAATAGTTGTGTCAATAACATAAATACCGAGTTAGAAATGAAGCTAAAAAGCTGCGTAAGTTCAAAAATATACCCCCTTTCAGACGCCCGCATTAATGTGAAAGAAACTAAAAGCGCGTCCGTTCAATACGACCTTTATTACACGATTAGTTAAGACTAAGCCAAATATTCGTCCAGACACACTAGCCCTTGAGCTTATGGAGAAGGCCAGCGTGCAAAACCCTGTCGAATGCCTTCGAGATATCAAAAGCATAGAAGATACGATTGCAACTAGCTGGCCTAGATGTTCTTATCTAAAGTCTGATGGACAAATTCAGTAATAGGCATTAACACATCGGCGAAACGGAAGACATATTTATCCAAAGGAAGGCTGTGTGAAGTGAGATGCTTAACCAATTGAGTACTTTCTCAAGAAGATGTAAAAAACTAATTTCGAAATTTCGAGGCTCAGAAGTTTCGCCAGAGTTCTTAAAACAGGACCTACAGAAGAGAATTTCTAGCAAGCTGGAAAGCAAGAAGCGGTGAGGCATTTATTGTAGAGTTTGGAGAGAACAGTAGTCAGTTCCGTAGCACATTTCTTAAGGACTGTTGCATGGCTACTGTCAAGTCTGCAAGCCACGTGGGAATCTAGTTTATAAATTATTGCAGAAAACATAGACAGGGTTATTTGCATATCACTTGGTAGAGAACTCTATTCTAAGGGGAGAAATTAGGCAAATATATCCCTGAGGATTCGAGAGTGGAGTTGGAAGAGAATTTCCGAGGAAAATATTCTGATTTATCTGCAGTAGATGTCAAAACTTCAATTGATAAAAGAGAGGAGAGACTAACGATTTGCCCTTGTTCATTACACTCTTACAGAGCCGCCAGTAATTTCTAGAAACAAACTTATGAGAGGATATATAGTGTTTCCTTCTATCACCATTAGTGACAATTGAGTTCACGCTTACACTCATTACCAACTTTTACAAAGAGGCGTTTGCTATAATCGGAACTGTTGTACAGGTATAGGCGGAAGACGTCATTCCCGTGAGCTATTTCGGCTGACAAGGTGAGAGACACCTAAAAGGTGAGCGGAAAGAAATCTATGGACACTACTGCGTGGTTGGAGTTGCCAGAATACAAAGCTGCAGAATCCAACAAGAGTCCTGAGAAAAGGTATGGAAGAGACCGCATCTGTCCATCAGAATTACTAAGGAAACGTTACTATCTGAGTTAGCGATTGAGCAATTCAGTTTAAAGTATAGATCAGTAGCATTAGAGTAATGAAACAACTTGATATGGTGGGCATTGCCGCCAAGTAATCAAACGCAAAGATACTGCCGATAAATGTAAAGAGAAGGACTTATCTATACCTATAATAAATTCTATCTAGCGTGCAACAGTACTGAGAGGAAGGGGAACGATAAAGGAAGAAGTGATAACTGACTGAGTTTAATATCATACTAAGGTTAAGCCTATAGATACTAGTCCTTTCGAAAGATAAGAAAATAGCAAGGAATGGAGAATTCAGTGGTAGAGATTGAAAAGATTACGTTAGTTTCACAGAGCTAGGATTCCAAAAAGAAACAATTCTACACTGCAGAAATTGGTATGAATATCATGAACATTAGAGAAACAAAATTTAAAGGGCTTAGATGTTTTTTGTTTCCTTTGTTATTTTTTTATTTTTATTTTTTGCAAACTGTTTCAATTTTATTTTGTTCAATCGTTTTGTCCATGATATAGTTTTAAGGTGGAAAAGGACAAGAATAAAAGTCGCTCTATGTCGTCAAAGGCAACATGAGCTGGCTGGAAATTGACGCAGACTGCAGAATACTGTGTCCGCGGTGCTTGCACGGACACCTATCCATGCACAACAGGAACACCGATATTATGCGACCGTTGATTAGAACGACCTCTCTAAGCGTTATCTAAGAGTTCGGGTTCCTTACTACTTGTCGGAATGCAGCAACTAGAAAAATCTCAAACCAGTACCATCAGTATAAAGAGTCCAGCTAGTCATATCGCCAAAAAGTCATGACAGCCACCCTTATTAAGATCTCAGGATAAGGAACCAAAACTCCATGCTAAAAAGGAAACAAGGGATAAACCTCTACACTTATTCAAATGATAGGGGAGGCGTATGGAGCTATCTACTTCAAATGCGAAAATAATATAAATATTTAAATAATTCAACAGATTAGAAAATAAAATCTCTTCGCGTAGACGGAAATGTTAGAGGAATACAGTTAACCTAATGTGCGATTCAAGTGTATGCACTTACATAGGAATATTTAGCGCAGTATGTAGCCGCAGTTTCCTTACGAATTAACAATTAAACTTTATGAGTTGCATTGTCTCATAATAAAAAGAAAAGAGAGCAACACTTATATACATAAATATAGTGCTTCATGATATTTCTTATCAGTTAAGCTCTCTCTTAGATAGGCATGTATGAATTAGGAAAGAATATCTCAACCATGAAATTTAATAAGCCAAACCCGTTGGGGAGTTAACAGATACTAATGCGATATGATCCTAGAGAAGCTATTCAGTTCCTCAACTATGAAGAGTTTGTCCAGCTATCTCACCAATCGTGGCTAAGACAATTTCACCTCTTTCCATTTACATCACCACCTCGCACTCATTTCTTTACTCAGAAAAGGAAATTTAAAGAGCAATGTGGTCAAGTATAGAATTAGCTACGAATACATATGTTAAAGTAGGGTCATTATCAAACTTTTAAGTTTGAACTTAGTATAAGTTAAAATATCTCTTATCAATCTTTTAATCGAGCGGAAAATTGAAATTACAATTATTATCACGTAAAGATATTTTCTTAGGCAAAATGAGAAGTTCCCACCAACCTAATGTGCGATAAGTCCCAAAATAAAACAGAATATATAGAAAGGTTTTGCAGACACATACACAAGTGTTCAGAGCCAGATTAGTTGGTCAAATATGGTTAGATTGGAGTCACTAAATGTGAAATTCTCTTTTATTTTTTATGCCCCAAATTCTCCTTACCAGAGTAAATTTAGAAAATCAAACAGATAAGGAAATAAATATTTACAATCAAGTTGAAGACAACATGGAAGTTCTCAAAGACAAGAAGCATATACAATCAAACACAAGACTCTGTCAAGAGGTAAGAATAAAAAATAACAAGTCAAGAAATATCTGCAGTGGTACATACACCAGAGCAGAGACAAGCAGAAAATTCAAACGGACAGAAATGTCGTAACTATCCAAGATGATCAGATCAGAAACAAACTGAATATCCAAAAAATTACAAATATCAATGACAGCCAACATCCAACATACACGAGAACAAGAACATAGCAAACATTCAAATAATATATATAGACCCAAGATTTATCAAATCAGTAAAAAATGGTAAATTACACTATTGTACAACATAACTTTTCTCAGAAACGAATAGAAATTTCAAATAATCACAAATGTCTATAACATCCAGGATGCAACCGATTACTAACAAACCACATAATCAACCGATCAAAACTATCTCTGCTTCTTGATATGCAACTCATCAAAAACACTGTCAATTAAAATAGTCACAAAAATTAACGCCATTCAAGATTAATTAGATCAAAATTGGACCATAAATTCAGCCAGTCACATCTACAGTAAAACATGCACTTTATCAGAGATTAATAGATGATTAAAACTATCGAAGAAAATGATTTAAAGGTAAAAGTTTAAGAACGGGCAAAAACAAGTAACACATTCATATGTCCAAAATACTAATAGTATCCCAGATATATCAGATCAGAAAAAAAGTATATACAACTAGTCGTAAAAACCTATTCCGCCCAAAACAATCAGAAAATATAACCAGTCAAAAGATGCATTAGATCAGACAAAAAGAATAAATTCAAATGAACTCAAAAATCTATGCTCAGATCAGGAACAAACAGCAAATTCAAACGGGCGTAAAAAACTTACTTCACCCAAGACAAACAGCAAAATATAAACAGTCACAAGATGCATTAGATCAGACAAAAAGCATAAAAAGAAATCAAAATTTGTGCTCAAATCAGCAACAAGCAGCAAATTTAACCGGTCGCAAAAATTTATTCCATCCAAGACAAACAGTAACTTTTAACCAGTCACCATATGCATTAGATCAGACATAAAGCATAAATTCAAATGAACTAAATAATCTATGCAGAGATCAGGAGCAAACAGGAAATTCAACTGGTCGTAAGAATTTATACCAGCCAAGACAAACATTAAAATATAAGCAGTTACAAGATTCATTAGATCAGGCGAAAAGGATAATTTCAAATGAACTCAAAGATCTATGCTAAGATGAGGAACAAACAGTTCTTAACAGTCTTAAATATGCATTCCACCCAGGAGAAACAGAAACATATAACCGGTCACGAGATGCATTATATCGGACAAAAAGCATAAATTCAAATGAACTCAAAAATCTAGATTCAGATCAGGAACAAACAGCAAATTCTTCCGGTCCTAAAAATTTATACCGCCCAATACAAAACCTAAATTTTAACCAGTCACAAGATGCATTAAATTAGACAAATGCATAAATTCAAATGAACTCAAAAATTCTAGGATCAGTTCTGGAACAAACGGCAAATTCAACCGTTCGTAAATATTTATTCCACCCAAGACACACAGTAAAATATAACCAGTCACCAGATCGGACAAAAAGTGTAACTTCAAATGAACTCAAAAGTCTTTACTTAGATTTGGAAAAAACATCGACATCAATCGGTCGTAAAAATTTATTCCACGAAAGACAAACAGTAAAATATAACAAGTCACAACATACATTAGATCAGACAAAAACCATGAATTCAAATGAACTCAAAAATCTATGCCCAGATAAGGTACAAAAAGCAAATTCAAGCAGTCGTAAACATTTAAAATAAACAGTAAAATATAACAAGTTACAAGATGCATTAGATCAGCAAAAAGCATAAATTTATATGAACTCAAAAATCTCTGCCCACATCAGGAACAAACAGCAAATACATTCGGTAGTAAAAATTTATTCCCCCAAGACAAACAATAAAATATAAAGAGTCAAAATATTCATTAGATCCGACAAAAAGCATGAATTCAAATGGACACATAAATCTATGTACAGATCAGGAACAAACAGAAATTACAACCGGTCGTAAAAATATATTCCGCCCAAGACAAACCATAAAATATAACCAGTCACAAGATGCATTAGATCAGACAAAAATCATAAATTCAAATGGATACAAAAATCTACACTCAGATCAGAAACAATCAGTAAATTCACCTGGTCGTAAATATTTATTCCACCCAAGACAAACAGTAGATTTTAGCCAGCCTCAAGGTGCCTTAGATGAGACATAAAGCATAAAGTGAAATGAACATCTATGCTCAGATCAGGAACAAGAGCGAATTCAATGGCCAGAAAAAATTATTCCGCTCAACATAAACAGTAAAATACACCCAGTCACAAGATTAATTAGATCATAAATTCGAATGAACGCCAAAATATATGCTCAGATCAGGAATATACAGCAAATTCCATCGGATGTAAAAATTTATTCCAGCAAAGACAAACAGTAAAAAATAACCAATCACAAAATGCATTAGATCAGACAAAAAGCAGAAATTCAAATAAACTCAAAGATCTATGCTCAGATGTGGAACAAACAGCAAATTCAACCGGTCGTAAAAGTGTATTCCACCGAAGACAAATAGTAAAATATAACCAGATACAGGATGCATAAGATCAGACAAAAAGCATAAATTCAAATGAACTCAAATCTGTATGCTCAGATCAGGAAGAAACAGAAAATTCAACCGGTCGTAAAAATATACTCCATCCAAGAAAATAGTAAAATATCACAAGATGAATTAGTTCTGACAAAAAGCTTAAATTCAAATGGACTCAAAAGCGATGCTCAGATCAAAAACAAAACAACATATTCAACCGGTCGTAAAAATTTATTCCAGCAAAGATAAACAGTAAAATGTAATCAGTCAAAACAGGAATCAGATCAGACAAAAAGCATGAATTCAAATGAACACAAAAATCTATGCACAGATCAGGAACAAACAGCAAATTCAACCGGTCATTCCACACATGAAAAACAGTAAATCATAACCAGTCACGAGATGCATTAGATCAGACATAAAGCCTAAATGCAAATGAACTGAAAAATCTATGATCAAATCAGGAACAAACAACAAATTCAACCGGTCTTTCCACCCATGAAAAACAGTAAATCATAACCAGTCACAAGATGTATTAGATCAGATATAAAGCCTAATTTCAAATGAACTGAAAAATCTATGATCAGATGAGGAACAAAGACAAAATTCAACCGTTCATTCCACACATGAAAACCAGTAAATCATAACCAGTCACAAGATGCATTAGATCAGATATAAAGCCTAATTTCAATTGAATGGAAAAATCTATGACCAAATCAGGAAAAAACACCAAATTCAACCGGTGATTCCAGCCATGAAAAACAGTAAATCATAACCAGTCACAAGATGCATTAGATTAGATAAAAAGCCTAAATTCAAATGAACTGAAAAATCAATGATCAAATCAGGAACAAACACCAAATTCAACCGGTCATTCCACCCATGAAAAAGAGTAAATCAACCAGTCACAAGATGCATTAGATCAGACATAAAGCCTAAATTCAAATGAACTGAAAAATCTATGAACAAATCAGGAACAAACACCAAATTCAACCGGTCATTCCACCCATGAAAAAGAGTAAATCAACCAGTCACAAGATTTATTAGATCAGACATAAAGCCTGAATTCAAATGAACTGAAAAATCTATGATCAAATCAGGAACAAACACCAAATTCATCCGGTCATTCCACACATGAAAAACAGTAAATCATAACCAGTCACAAGATGCATTAAATCAGACATAAAGCATAAATTCAAATAAACTGAAAAATCTATGATCAAATCAGGAACAAACACCAAATTAAACCGTTCATTCCACTATTGAAAAACAGTAAGTCATAACCAGTCACAAGATGCATTAGATCAGACATAAAGCCTAAATTCAAATGAGCTGAAAAATCTATGATTAAATCAGGAACAAAAACCAAATTCAACCGGTCATTCCACCCATGAAAAAGAGTAAATCGACCAGTCACAAGATGCATTAGATCAGACATAAAGCCTAAATTCAAATGAACTGAAAAATCTATGATCAAATCAGGAACAAACATCAAATTCAACCGGTCATTCCACCCATGAAAAACAGTAAATCATAACCAGTCACAAGATGCATTAGATTAGATATAAACCCTAAATTCAAATGAACTGAAAAATCTATGATCAAATCAGGAATAAACACCAAATTCAACCGGTCATTCCACACATGTAAAACTGTATATCATAACCAGTCACAAGATGCATTAGATCAGACATAAAGCCTAAATTCAAATGAACTGAAAAATCTATAATCAAATCAGGAAAAAACACCAAATTCAACCGGTGATTCCAGCCATGAAAAACAGTAAATCATAACCAGTCACAAGATGCATTAGATTAGATATAAAGCATAAATTCAAATGAACTGAAAAATCAATGATCAAATCAGGAACAAACACCAAATTCAACCGGTCATTCCACACATGAAAAACAGTAAATCATAACCAGTCACAAGATGCATTAGATCAGATATAAAGCCTAAATTCAAATGAACTGAATAATCAATGATCAAATCAGGAACAAACACCAAATTCAACCGGTCATTCCACACATGAAAAACAGTAAATCATAACCAGTCACAAGATGCATTAGACCAGATATAAAGCCTAATTCCAAATGAACTGAAAAATCTATGATCAGATGAGGAACAAAGACAAAATTCAACCGTTCATTCCACACATGAAAACCAGTAAATCATAACCAGTCAAAAGATGCATTAGATCAGATATAAAGCCTAATTTCAATTGAATGGAAAAATCTATGACCAAATCAGGAAAAAACACCAAATTCAACCGGTGATTCCAGCCATGAAAAACAGTAAATCATAACCAGTCACAAGATGCATTAGATTAGATATAAAGCCTAAATTCAAATGAACTGAAAAATCAATGATCAAATCAGGAACAAACACCAAATTCAACCGGTCATTCCACACATGAAAAACAGTAAATCATAACCAGTCACAAGATGCATTAGATCAGATATAAAGCCTAAATTCAAATGAACTGAATAATCTATGATCAAATCAGGAACAAACAACAAATTCAACCGGTCATTCCACACATGAAAAACAGTAAATCATAACCAGTCACAAGATGCATTAGATCAGATATAAAGCCTAAATTCAAATGAACTGAATAATCTATGATCAAATCAGGAACAAACACCAAATTCAACCGGTCATTCCACCCATGAAAAAGAGGAAATCAACCAGTCACAAGATGCATTAGATCAGACATAAGCCTAAATTCAAATGAACTGAAAAATCTATGCTCAGATCAGAAACAAACAGCAAATTCAACCGTACATTCCACACATGAAAACCAGTAAATCATAACCAGTCACAAGATGCATTAGATCAGACATAAAGCCTAAATTCAAATGAACTGAAAAATCTATGATCAAATCAGGGACAAACACCAAATTCAACCGGTCATTCCACACATGAAAAACAGTAAATCATAACCAGTCACAAGATGCATTAGATCAGATATAAAGCCTAAATTCAAAGGAACTGAATAATCTATGATCAAATGAGGAACAAAGACCAAATTCAACCGGTCATTCCACCCATGAAAAACAGTCAATCATAACCAGGCACAAGATGCATTACATCAGACATAAAGCCTAAATGCAAATGAACTGAAAAATCTATGATCAAATCAGGAACAAACAACAAATTCAACCGGTCTTTCCACCCATGAAAAACAGTAAATCATAACCAGTCACAAGATGCATTAGATCAGATATAAAGCCTAATTCCAAATGAACTGAAAAATCTATGATCAGATGAGGAACAAAGACAAAATTCAACCGTTCATTCCACACATGAAAACCAGTAAATCATAACCAGTCACAAGATGCATTAGATCAGATATAAAGCCTAATTTCAATTGAATGGAAAAATCTATGACCAAATCAGGAAAAAACACCAAATTCAACCGGTGATTCCAGCCATGAAAAACAGTAAATCATAACCAGTCACAAGATGCATTAGATTAGATAAAAAGCCTAAATTCAAATGAACTGAAAAATCAATGATCAAATCAGGAACAAACACCAAATTCAACAGGTCATTCCACCCATGAAAAAGAGTAAATCAACCAGTCACAAGATGCATTAGATCAGACATAAAGCCTAAATTCAAATGAACTGAAAAATCTATGAACAAATCAGGAACAAACACCAAATTCAACCGGTCATTCCACCCATGAAAAAGAGTAAATAAACCAGTCACAAGATTTATTCGATCAGACATAAAGCCTGAATTCAAATGAACTGAAAAATCTATGATCAAATCAGAAACAAAGACCAAATTCAACCGGTCATTCCACCCATGAAAAAGAGTAAATCAACCAGTCACAAGATGCATTAAATCAGACATAAAGCATAAATTCAAATGAACTGAAAAATCTATGATCAAATCAGGAACAAACACCAAATTCAACCGTTCATTCCACTATTGAAAAAAAGTAAGTCATAACCAGTCACAAATGCATTAGATCAGACATAAAGCCTGAATTCAAATGAACTGAAAAATCTATGATTAAATCAGGAACAAAAACCAAATTCAACCGGTCATTCCACCCATGAAAAAGAGTAAATCGACCAGTCACAAGATGCATTAGATCAGACATAAAGCCTAAATTCAAATGAACTGAAAAATCTATGATCAAATCAGGAACAAACAACAAATTGAACCGGTCTTTCCACCCATGAAAAACAGTAAATCATAACCAGTCACAAGATGTATTAGATCAGATATAAAGCCTAATTCCAAATGAACTGAAAAATCTATGATCAGATGAGGAACAAAGACAAAATTCAACCGTTCATTCCACACATGAAAAACAGTAAATCATAACCAGTCACAAGATGCATTAGATCAGATATAAAGCCTAATTTCAATTGAATGGAAAAATCTATGACCAAATCAGGAAAAAACACCAAATTCAACCGGTGATTCCAGCCATGAAAAACAGTAAATCATAACCAGTCACAAGATGCATTAGATTAGATATAAAGCCTAAATTCAAATGAACTGAAAAATCAATGATCAAATCAGGAACAAACACCAAATTCAACCGGTCATTCCACACATGAAAAACAGTAAATCATAACCAGTCACAAGATGCATTAGATCAGATATAAAGCCTAAATTCAAATGAACTGAATAATCTATGATCAAATCAGGAACAAACACCAAATTCAACCGGTCATTCCACCCATGAAAAAGAGTAAATCAACCAGTCACAAGATGCATTAGATCAGACATAAGCCTAAATTCAAATGAACTGAAAAATCTATGCTCAGATCAGAAACAAACAGCAAATTCAACCGTTCATTCCACACATGAAAACCAGTAAATCATAACCAGTCACAATATGCATTAGATCAGACATAAAGCCTAAATTCAAATGAACTGAAAAATCTATGATCAAATCAGGAACAAAGAGCCTAAATTCAAATGAACAAATTCAGAACAAACAACAAATTCAACCGGTCATTCCACCCATGAAAAAACAGTCAATCATAACCAGGCACAAGATGCATTACATCAGACATAAAGCCTAAATGCAAATGAACTGAAAAATCTATGATCAAATCAGGAACAAACAACAAATTCAACCGGTCTTTCCACACATGAAAAACAGTAAATCATAACCAGTCACAAGATGCATTAGATCAGATATAAAGCCTAAATTCAAAGGAACTGAATAATCTATGATCAAATGAGGAACAAAGACCAAATTCAGCCGGTCATTCCACCCATGAAAACCAGTAAATCATAACCAGTCACAAGATGCATTAGATCAGATATAAAGCCTAATTTCAATTGAATGGAAAAATATATGACCAAATCAGGAAAAAACACCAAATTCAACCGGTGATTCCAGCCATGAAAAAAAGTAAATCATAACCAGTCACAAGATGCATTAGATTAGATAAAAAGCCTAAATTCAAATGAACTGAAAAATCAATGATCAAATCAGGAACAAACACCAAATTCAACAGGTCATTCCACCCATGAAAAAGAGTAAATCAACCAGTCACAAGATGCATTAGATCAGATATAAAGCCTAAATTCAAATGAACTGAAAAATCTATGAACAAATCAGGAACAAACACCAAATTCAACCGGTCATTCCACCCATGAAAAAGAGTAAATCAACCAGTCACAAGATTTATTAGATCAGACATAAAGCCTGAATTCAAATGAACTGAAAAATCTATGATCAAATCAGAAACAAACACCAAATTCAACAGGTCATTCCACCCATGAAAAAGAGTAAATCAACAAGTCACAAGATGCATTAAATCAGACATAAAGCATAAATTCAAATGAACTGAAAAATCTATGATAAAATCAGGAACAAACACCAAATTCAACCGTTCATTCCACTATTGAAAAAAAGTAAGTCATAACCAGTCACAAGATGCATTAGATCAGACATAAAGCCTAAATTCAAATGAACTGAAAAATCTATGATCAAATCAGGAACAAACACCAAATTCAACCGGTCATTCCACCCATGAAAAATAGTAAATCAACCAGTCACAAGATGCATTAGATCAGACATAAACCCTAAATTCAAATGAACTGAAAAATCTATGATCAAATCAGGAACAAACATCAAATTAAACCGGTCATTCCACCCATGAAAAACAGTAAATCATAACCAGTCACAAGATGCATTAGATTAGATATAAACCCTAAATTCAAATGAACTGAAAAATCTATGATCAAATCAGGAATAAACACCAAATTCAACCGGTCATTCCACACATGTAAAACTGTATATCATAACCAGTCACAAGATGCATTAGATCAGACATAAAGCCTAAATTCAAATGAACTGAAAAATCTATAATCAAATCAGGAAAAAACACCAAATTCAACCGGTCATTCCACACATGAAAAACAGTAAATCATAACCAGGCACAAGATGCATTACATCAGACATAAAGCCTAAATGCAAATGAACTGAAAAATCTATGATCAAATCAGGAACAAACAACAAATTCAACCGGTCTTTCCACACATGAAAAACAGTAAATCATAACCAGTCACAAGATGCATTAGATCAGATATAAAGCCTAATTCCAAATGAACTGAAAAATCTATGATCAAATCCAGGAACAAACATGCAAATTCAACCGTTCATTCCCATCCATGAAAAACAGTAAATCATAACCAGTCACAAGATGCATTAGATCAGATATAAAGCCTAATTTCAAATGAACTGAAAAATCTATGATCAAATCAGGAAAAAACACCAAATTCAACCGGTCATTCCATCCATGAAAAACAGTAAATCATAACCAGTCACAAGATGCAAAATTAGATAAAAAGCCTAAATTCAAATGAACTGTAAAAAAATCAATGATCAAATCAGGAAGGAAAAAACACCAAATTCAACCGGTCATTCCACCCATGAAAAAACAGTAAATCAACCAGTCACAAGATGCATTAGATCAGACATAAAGCCTAAATTCAAATGAACTGAAAAATCTATGATCAAATCAGGAACAAACACCAAATTCAACCGGTCATTCCACCCATGAAAAACAGTAAATCAACCAGTCACAAGATGCATTAGATCAGACATAAAGCCTAAATTCAAATGAACTGAAAAATCTATGATCAAATCAGAAAAAACACCAAATTCAACCGGTCATTCCACCCATGAAAAAGAGTAAATCAACCAGTCACAAGATGCATTAGATCAGACATAAAGCCTAAATTCAAATGAACTGAAAAATCTATGATCAAATCAGGAAAAAACACCAAATTCAACAGTTCATTCCACCCATGAAAAAAAAGTAAATCATAACCAGTCACAAGATGCATTAGATCAGACATAAAGCCTAAATTCAAATGAACTGAAAAATCTATGATCAAATCAGGAACAAACACCAAATTCAACCGGTCATTCCACCCATGAAAAACAGTAAATCATAACCAGTCACAAGATGCATTAGATCAGACATAAAGCCTAAATTCAAATGAACCAAAAAATCTATGTAAATCAAATCAAGGAATTAGAAACACCTAAATTCAAATGAAATTCAAACACCAAATTCAACCGGTCATTCCACCCATGAAAAACAGTAAATCATAACCAGTCGCAAGATGCATTGGATCAGATATAAAGCCTAAATTCAAATGAACTGAAAAATCTATGATCAAATCAGGAACAAACACCAAATTCAACCGGTCATTCCACCCATGAAAAACAGTAAATCATAACCAGTCACAAGATGCATTAGATTAGATATAAAGCCTAAATTCAAATGAACTGAAAAATCTATGATCAAATCAGGAACAAACACCAAATTCAACCGGTCATTCCACCCATGAAAAAGAGTAAATCAACCAGTCACAAGATGCATTAGATCAGACATAAAGCCTAAATTCAAATGAACTGAAAAATCTATGATCAAATCAGGAACAAACACCAAATTCAACCGGTCATTCCACCCATGAAAAACAGTAAATCATAACCAGTCACAAGATGCATTAGATCAGACATAAAGCCTAAATTCAAATGAACTGAAAAATCTATGATCAAATCAGGAACAAACACCAAATTCAACCGGTCATTCCACACATGAAAAACAGTAAATCATAACCAGTCACAAGATGCATTAGATCAGATATAAAGCCTAAATTCAAATGAACTGAATAATCTATGATCAAATGAGGAACAAACACCAAATTCAACCGTTCATTCCACACATGAAAACCAGTAAATCATAACCAGTCACAAGATGCATTAGATCAGATATAAAGCCTAATTCCAAATGAACTGAAAAATCTATGATCAGATGAGGAACAAAGAAAAAATTCAACCGTTCATTCCACACATGAAAACCAGTAAATCATAACCAGTCACAAGATGCATTAGATCAGATATAAAGCCTAATTTCAATTGAATGGAAAAATCTATGACCAAATCAGGAAAAAACACCAAATTCAACCGTTCATTCCACACATGAAAACCAGTAAATCATAACCAGTCACAAGATGCATTAGATCAGATATAAAGCCTAAATTTCAAATTGAACTGAAAAATCTATGATCAAATCAGGAAAAACACCAAATTCAACCGGTCATTCCACCCATGAAAAACAGTAAATCAATAAGTCACAAGATGCAGAATCAGACATAAAGTCATAAATTCAAATGAACTGAAAAATCTATGATCAAATCAGGAACAAACACCAAATTCAACCGGTCATTCCACCCATGAAAAACAGTAAATCATTAGAAGACATAAAGCCTAAATTAAATGAAACTGAAAAACAAGATGCATTAGATCAGACATAAAAGCATAAATTCAAATGAACTGAAAAATCTATGATCAAATCAGGAACAAACACCAAATTCAACCGGTCATTCCACCCATGAAAAAACAGTAAATCATAACCAGTCACAAGATGCATTAGATCAGACATAAAGCCTAAATTCAAATGAACTGAAAAATCTATGATCAAATCAGGAACAAACACCAAATTCAACCGGTCATTCCACCCATGAAAAACAGTAAATCATAACCAGTCACAAGATGCATTAGATCAGACATAAAGCCTAAATTCAAATGAACTGAAAAATCTATGATCAAATCAGGAACAAAACACCAAATTCAACCGGTCATTCCACCCATGAAAAACAGTAAATCATAACCAGTCACAAGATGCATTAGATCAGACATAAAGCCTAAATTCAAATGAACTGAAAAATCTATGATCAAATCAGGAACAAACACCAAATTCAACCGGTCATTCCACCCATGAAAAACAGTAAATCATAACCAGTCACAAGATGCATTAGATCAGATATAAAGCCTAAATTCAAATGAACTGAAAAAATCTATGATCAAATCAGGAATAAAACCAAATTCAACCGGTCATTCCACCCATGAAAAACAGTAAATCATAACCAGTCACAAGATGCATTAGATCAGACATAAAGCCTAAATTCAAATGAACTGAAAAATCTATGAATCAAATCAACCGGTCATTCCACCCATGAAACACCAAATTCAACCAGTCACAAGATCATTAGATCAGATTCCTAAATTCAAATGAACCATGAAAAATCAGGAAATCAAATTCAACCAGTCCCATGAAAAAGATAACCAGTCACAAGCATTAGATCAGATATAAAGCCTAAATTCAAATGAACTGAAAAATCTATGATCAAATCAGGAACAAACACCAAATTCAACCGGTCTTGTTTTTTTCCACCCATGAAAAAAAGTGAAAATCATAACCAGTCACAAGATGCATTAGATCAGATATAAAGCCTAAATTCAAATGAACTGAAAAATCTATGATCAAATCAGGAACAAACACCAAATTCAACCGGTCATTCCACCCATGAAAACAGTAAATCATAACCAGTCACAAGATGCATTAGATCAGACATAAAGCCTAAATTCAAATGAACTGAAAAATCTATGATCAAATCAGGAACAAACACCAAATTCAACCGGTCATTCCACCCATGAAAAACAGTAAATCATAACCAGTCAACAAGATCAGACATTAAATTCAAAATGAGAAAAATCTATAAAGCAGGAACAAAATTCAAATCAAACCCATGAAAAAAAAATCTAACCATCACAATCAAATCAGGAACAAATGAACTGAAAAATTCAAATCAGGGTCAAACACCAAATTCAACCGGTCATTCCACCCATGAAAAACAGTAAATCATAACCAGTCACAAGATGCATTAGATCAGACATAAAGCCTAAATTCAAATGAACTGAAAAATCTATGATCAAATCAGGAACAAACACCAAATTCAACCGGTCATTCCACCCATGAAAAAACAGTAAATCATAACCAGTCACAAGATGCATTAGATCAGATATAAAGCCTAAATTCAAATGAACTGAAAAAATCTATGATCAAATCAGGAACAAAACACCAAATTCAACCGTTCATTCCATTCATGAAAAAACAGTAAATCATAACCAGTCACAAGATGCATTAGATCAGACATAAAGCCTAAATTCAAATGAACTGAAAAATCTATGATCAAATCAGGAACAAACACCAAATTCAACCGGTCATTCCACCCATGAAAAACAGTAAATCATAACCAGTCACAAGATGCATTAGATCAGATATAAAAGCCTAAATTCAAATGAACTGAAAAATCTATGATCAAATCAGGAACAAACACCAAATTCAACCGTTCATTCCACCCATGAAAACAGTAAAAATAAACCAGTCACAAGATGCATTAGATCAGACATAAAGCCTAAATTCAAATGAACTGAAAAATCTATGATCAAATCAGGAACAAACACCAAATTCAACCGGTCATTCCACCCATGAAAAACAGTAAATCATAACCAGTCACAAGATGCATTAGATCAGACATAAAGCCTAAATTCAAATGAACTGAAAAATCTATGATCAAATCAGGAACAAACACCAAATTCAACCGGTCATTTCCACCCATGAAAAAACAGTAAATCATAACCAGTCACAAGATGCATTAGATCAGACATAAAGCCTAAATTCAAATGAACTGAAAAATCTATGATCAAATCAGGAACAAACACCAAATTCAACCGGTCATTCCACCATGAAAACAGTAAAAAAATCAGATATAAAAGCCTAAATCAAATGAACTGAAAAATCAGGATCAAATGAGGAACAAACACCAAATTCAACCGGTCATTCCACCCATGAAAAACAGTAAATCATAACCAGTCACAAGATGCATTAGATCAGACATAAAGCCTAAATTCAAATGAACTGAAAAATCTATGATCAAATCAGGAACAAACACCAAATTCAACCGGTCATTCCACCCATGAAAAACAGTAAATCATAACCAGTCACAAAGATGCATTAGATCAGACATAAAGCCTAAATTCAAATGAACTGAAAAATCTATGATCAAATCAGGAACAAACACCAAATTCAACCGGTCATTCCACCCATGAAAAACAGTAAATCATAACCAGTCACAAGATGCATTAGATCAGACATAAAGCCTAAATTCAAATGAACTGAAAAAATCTATGATCAAATCAGGAACAAACACCAAATTCAACCGGTCATTCCACCCATGAAAAACAGTAAATCATAACCAGTCACAAGATGCATTAGATCAGACATAAAGCCTAAATTCAAATGAAAAAATCTATGATCAAAGAATAAACACCAAATTCAACCGGTCAAATTCAGTCACAAATGCATTAGATTAGATATAAAGCCCTAAATTCAAATGAACTGAAAAATCTATGATCAAAAGGAACAAACACCAAATTCAACCGGTCATTCCACCCATGAAAAACAGTAAATCATAACCAGTCGCAAGATGCATTTGGATCATGTATCAAATCAGGAACTGAAAATCAATGATCAAACGGCAAAACACCAACGTCGCTCTTCCTGGTCATTCCACCCATGAAAAACAGTAAATCATAACCCAGTCACAAGATGCATTCCGTGGATCAGACATAAAGCCTAAATTCAAATGAACTGAAAATCTATGATCAAATCAGGAACAAACACCAAATTCAACCGGTCATTTCCGACGGGGTGGCAAAAAAACAGTAAATCAAAACCAGTCACAAGATGCATTAGATCAGACAAAAAAAAGCCTAAATTCAAATGAACTGAAAAATCTATGATCCAAATGCTCTGGAACAAACACAAATTCAACCCTCAAGATTAAAATTAAATCTTTTTAGAATTGTGTAACCAGTCACAAAGATGCATTAGATCACACATAAATTTCTATCGCCTAAAATTCAAATCGACTTGAGTTGTATTTCTTCTCTTGATCGACAAATGGAAAAACACCAAATTCAACTTGGTCATTCCAGGAAGTTGAAAAACGACTAAAAAAAATCATAAAGTCTTCAAGATGCATTAGATCAGATATAAAGCCTAAATTCAAAATGAACTGGAAAATCTATGATCAAATCAGGAACAAACACCAAATTCAACCGGTCATTCCACCCATGAAAAACAGTAAATCATAACCAGTCTCCAAGATGCATTTCTGATCTTTTGAAAGCCCTAAATTCAAATGAACTGAAAAATCTATGATCAAATCAGGAACAAACACCAAATTCAACCTGGGGTCATCAGGGTTTTCCAAAACTCCAAAAGTCGCATTATTTAAATCATCCCATTAACCAGTCACAAGATGCATTAGATCAGATATAAAAGCCTTTTCAAATGAACTGAAAATCTCTTATGATCAAATCAGGAACAAACGACCAAATTCATCGGGCATTTCATTCCTTCTTTGAAAAACAGTGAAATCATAACCAGTCACATTGTTATTAGATCAGCATCCTTTCTCCTCCTTTAAATTCAAATGAATCGTTCTTGTTTTCAAAAAGAACAAAACACCAAATTCAACTGGTCATTCGAACCCATGAAAACTTGGCTCTCTCTCACCTGGGAAAATGCATTAGATCAGATATAACTTGGAAATTCAAATGAACTGAAAATCTATGATCAAATGAGGAACAAAACAAAAATTCAACCGTTCATTCCACCCATGAAAAAAATCTTAATTTATAAATCATCGACTAAAGTCAATTGGGGGTTCTAATTTTTTAACAGATCAGAATCTAAAGTTCCCCTCAACCCAAAAAGCACTTTTTTAAATTTCGTTTGAACTGAAATTTCTTTATGATCAAATCAGGAAAAATGCACCAAAAAATTCCAACCGTTCATTCCACTTTCTGACTTGTTTTGTTAAAAAAAGTAAATCTTAGGATCGTCCAAGTACAATCTAAATTTTTCAACTCAATTATTTTCCACAAAGATGCATATTTCTATGAATATTTTAATTAGATCAGATATAAAGCCTAAATTCAAATGAACTGAAAAATCTATGATCAAATCAGGAACAACCGTTCATTGTTTAAAAAACTAAATTCAACCAGTCACAAGATTTCCACCCATGAAAAAATGAAGTAAATTATGACCAGGAAAAACACCAAATTCAAGATGCATTAGATCAGACATAAAGCCTAAATTCAAATGAACTGAAAAATCTATGATCAAATCAGGAACAAACACCAAATTCAACCGGTCATTCCACCCATGAAAACCAAAATCATAACCAGTCACAAGATGCATTAGATCAGACATAAAGCCTAAATTCAAATGAACTGAAAAAATGATCAAATCAGGAACAAAACACCAAATTCAACCGGTCATTCCACCCATGAAAAACAGTAAATCATAACCAGTCACAAGATGCATTAGATCAGACATAAAGCCTAAATTCAAATGAACTGAAAAATCTATGATCAAATCAGGAACAAACACCAAATTCAACCGGTCATTCCACCCATGAAAAACAGTAAATCATAACCAGTCACAAGATGCATTAGATCAGATATAAAGCCTAAATTCCAAATGAACTGAAAAATCTATGATCAAATCAGGAGCAAAACAAAAATTCAACCGTTCATTCCACATGAAAACCAGTAAATCATAACCAGTCACAAGATGCATTAGATCAGATATAAAGCCTAATTTCAATTGAATGGAAAAATCTATGACCAAATCAGGAAAAAACACCAAATTCAACCGTTCATTCCACCCATGAAAAACAGTAAATCATAACCAGTCACAAGATGCATTAGATCAGATATAAAGCCTAATTTCAAATGAACTGAAAAATCTATGATCAGATCAGGAACAAACACCAAATTCAACCGGTCATTCCACCCATGAAAAAAAAAAATCAACCAGTCACAAGATGCATTAGATCAGACATAAAGCCTAAATTCAAATGAACTGAAAAATCTATGATCAAATCAGGAACAAAACCAAATTCAACCGGTCATTCCACCCATGAAAAAGAGTAAATTGACCAGTCACAAGATGCATTAGATCAGACATAAAGCCTAAATTCAAATGAACTGAAAAATCTATGATCAAATCAGGAACAAACACCAAATTCAACCGGTCATTCCACCCATGAAAAACAGTAAATCATAACCAGTCACAAGATGCATTAGATCAGATATAAAGCCTAAATTCAAATGAACTGAAAATCTATGATCAAATCAGGAACAAACACCAAATTCAACTGGTCATTCCACACATGAAAAACAGTAAATCATAACCAGTCACAAGATGCATTAGATCAGACATGAAGCCTAAATTCAAATGAACTGAAAAATCAATGATCAAATCAGGAACAAACACCAAATTCAACCGGTCATTCCACACATGAAAAACAGTAAATCATAACCAGTCACAAGATGCATTAGATCAGACATAAAGCCTAAATTCAAATGAACTGAAAAATCTATGATCAAATGAGGAACAAACACCAAATTCAACCGGTCATTCCACCCATGAAAATGAGTAAATCACCAGTCACAAGATGCATTAGATCAGACATAAAGCCCAAATTCAAATGAACTGAAAATCTATGATCAAATCAGGAACAAACACCAAATTCAAGTCATTCCACCCATGAAAAACAGTAAATCATAACCAGTCACAAGATGCATTAGATCAGATATAAAGCCTAAATTCAAATGAACTGAAAAATCTATGATCAAATCAGGAACAACAAACCAATAAAATGAACGAAAATTAATTCCATTCCACCCATGAAAACAGTAAATCATAACCAGTCACAAGATGCATTAGATCAGATAAATGATCAAATCAGGAACAAACACCAAATTCAACCGGTCATTCCACCCATGAAAAAAAGTAAATCATAACCAGTCACAAGATGCATTAGATCAGACATAAAGCCTAAATTCAAATGAACTGAAAAATCTATGATCAAATCAGGAACAAACACCAAATTCAACCGGTCATTCCACCCATGAAAAAAACAGTAAATCATAACCAGTCACAAAGATGCATTAGATCAGATATAAAGCCTAAATTCAAATGAACTGAAAATCTATGATCAAATCAGGAACAAACACCAAATTCAACCGGTCATTCCACCCATGAAAAACAGTCAATCATAACTAGTCACAAGATGCATTACATCAGACATAAAGCCTAAATTCAAATGAACTGAAAAATCTATGATCAAATCAGGAACAAACACCAAATTCAACCGGTCATTCCACCATGAAAAACAGTAAATCATAACCAGTCACAAGATGCATTAGATCAGATATAAAGCCTAAATTCAAATGAACTGAAAAATCTATGATCAAATCAGGAACAAACACCAAATTCAACCGGTCATTTCCACCCATGAAAACCAGTAAAATCATAACCAGTCACAAGATGCATTAGATCAGATATAAAGCCTAAATTCAAATGAACTGAAAAATCTATGATCAAATCAGGAACAAACACCAAATTCAACCGGTCATTCCACCCATGAAAAACAGTAAATCATAACCAGTCACAAGATGCATTAGATCAGATATAAGCCTAAATTCAAATGAACTGAAAAATCTATGATCAAATCAGGAAACAAACACCAAATTCAACCGGTCATTCCACCCATGAAAAACCAGTAAATCATAACCAGTCACAAGATGCATTAGATCAGACACAAGCTAAAAATTTAAATGAACTGAAAATCTATGATCAAATCAGGAAAATACAACAAATTCAACCGGTCATTCCACCCATGAAAACAGTAAATCATAACCAGTCACAAGATGCATTAGATCAGATATCCTAAATTCAAAATGAACTGAAAAATCTATGATCAAATCAGGAACAAAAACCAAATTCAACCGGTCATTCCACCCATGAAAAACAGTAAATCATAGCCAGTCACTAGATGCATTAGTTTAGATATAAAGCCTAAATTCAAATGAACTGAAAAATCAATGATCAAATCAGGACCAAACACCAAATTCAACCGGTCATTCCACCCATGAATAACAGTAAATCATAACCAGTCACAAGATGCATTAGATCAGATATACAGCCTAAATTCAAATGAACTGAAAAATCTATGATCAATTCATGAACAAACACCAAATTCAACCGGTCATTCCACCCATGAAAAACAGTAAATCATAACCAGTCACAAGATGCATTAGATCAGATATAAAGCCTAAATTCAAATGAAATGAAAAACTATGAAAAATCAGGAACAATGACCAAATTCACCGGTCAACCCAAAAACAGTAAATCAACCAGTCACAAGATGCATTAGATCAGACATAAAACCCTAAATTCAAATGAACTGAAAAAATCTAGTAAATCAGGAACAAACACCAAATTCAACCGGTCATTCACCCAAAATCATAACCAGTCACAAGATGCATTAGATCAGATATAAAGCCTAAATTCAAATGAACTGAAAAATCTATGATCAAATCAGGAACAAACACCAAATTCAACCGGTCATTCCACCCATGAAAACAGTAAATCATAACCAGTCACAAGATGCATTAGATCAGACATAAAGCCTAAATTCAAATGAACTGAAAAATCTATGATCAAATCAGGAACAAACACCAAATTCAACCGGTCATTCCATCCATGAAAAACAGTAAATCATAACCAGTCACAAGATGCATTAGATCAGATATATAGCCTAAATTCGAATGAACTGAAAAATCTATGATCAAATCGATCAGGAACAAAAACCAAATTCAACCGGTCATTCCACCCATGAAAACAGTAAATCATAACCAGTCACAAGATGCATTAGATCAGATATAAGCCTAAATTCAAATGAACTGAAAAATCTATGATCAAATCAGGAACAAACACCAAAATTCAACCGGTCATTCCATCCATGAAAAACAGTAAATCATAACCAGTCACAAGATGCATTAGATCAGACATAAAGCCTAAATTCAAATGAACTGAAAATCTATGATCAAATCAGGAACAAACACCAAATTCAACCGGTCATTCCACCCATGAAAAACAGTAAATCATAACCAGTCACAAGATGCATTAGATCAGATATAAAAGCCTAAATTCAAATGAACTGAAAAATCTATGATCAAATCAGGAACAAACACCAAATTCAACCGGTCATTCCACCCATGAAAAACAGTAAATCATAACCAGTCACAAGATGCATTAGATCAGACATAAAGCCTAAATTCAAATGAACTGAAAAATCTATGATCAAATCAGGAACAAACACCAAATTCAACCGGTCATTCCACCCATGAAAAACAGTAAATCCAACCAGTCACAAATGCATTAGTCAGAAAAAGCCTAAATTGATTAGAAAAATCTAAAGATTCAAATGAACTGAAAAATCTATGATCAAATCTGGAAAAACACCAAATTCAACCGGTCATTCCACCCATGAAAAAACAGTAAATCATAACCAGTCACAAGATGCATTAGATCAGATATACAGCCTAAATTCAAATGAACTGAAAAATCTATGATCAAATGAGGAACAAACACCAAATTCAACCGGTCATTCCACACATGAAAAACAGTAAATCATAACCAGCCACAAGATACATTAGATCAGCTATAAAGCCTAAATTGAAATGAACTGAAAAATCTATGATCAAATCAGGAAAAACACCAAATTCAACCGGTCATTCCATCCTTGAAAAACAGTAAATCAACCAGTCACAAGATGCATTAGATCAGACATAAAGCCTAAATTCAAATGAACTGAAAAATCTATGATCAAATCAGGAACAAACACCAAATTCAACCGGTCATTCCACCCATGAAAACAGTAAATCATAACCAGTCACAAGATGCATTAGATCAGACATAAAGCCTAAATTCAAATGAACTGAAAAATCTATGATCAAATCAGAAAAAACACCAAATTCAACCGGTCATTCCACCCATGAAAAAAGTAAATCAACCAGTCACAAGATGCATTAGATCAGACATAAAGCCTAAATTCAAATGAACTGAAAAATCTATGATCAAATCAGGAACAAACACCAAATTCAACCGGTCATTCCACCCTATGAAAAACAGTAAATCATAACCAGTCACAAGATGCATTAGATCAGACATAAAGCCTAAATTCAAATGAACTGAAAATCTATGATCAAATCAGAACAAACACCAAATTCAACCGGTCATTCCACCCATGTAAATCATAAAACAGATGCATTAAAGACATAAATAAAACTGAAAAGTCACAAAAGATGCAAATTCAAGATCAGACATAAAGCCTAAATTCAAATGAATAAAGCCTAAAAAATCTGAAAAATCAAATCAGGAACAAACACCAAATTCAACCGGTCATTCCACCCATGAAAAACAGTAAATCATAACCAGTCACAAGACATTAGATCAGATATAAAGCCTAAATTCCAAATGAACTGAAAAATCTAGATCAAATCAGGAAAAAACACCAAATTCAACAGATATAAACCCTATTCCACCAAATGGAACTGAAAATGCATTAGATCAGATATAAAGCCTAAATTCAAATGAACTGAAAAATCTATGATCAAATCAGGAACAAACACCAAATTCAACCGGTCATTCCACCCATGAAAAACAGTAAATCATAACCAGTCACAAGATGCATTAGATCAGACATAAAGCCTAAATTCAAATGAACTGAAAAATCTATGATCAAATCAGAACAAACACCAAATTCAACCGGTCATTCCACCCATGAAAAACTGTAAATCAACCAGTCACAAGATGCATTAGATCAGACATAAAGCCTAAAATTCAAATGAACTGAAAAATCTATGATCAAATCAGGAACAAACACCAAATTCAACCGGTCATTCCACCCATGAAAAACAGTAAATCATAACCAGTCACAAGATGCATTAGATCAGACATAAAGCCTAAATTCAAATGAACTGAAAAATCTATGATCAAATCAGGAACAAACACCAAATTCAACCGGTCATTCCACCATGAAAAAGTAAATCATAACCAGTCACAAGATGCATTAGATTAGATATAAAGCCTAAATTCAAATGAACTGAAAATCTATGATCAAATGAGGAACAAACACCAAATTCAACCGGTCATTCCACACATGAAAAACAGTAAATCATAACCAGTCACAAGATGCATTAGATCAGATATAAAGCCTAAATTCAAATGAACTGAAAAATCTATGATCAAATCAGGAACAAACACCAAATTCAACCGGTCATTCCACCCATGAAAAACCAGTAAATCAACCAGTCACAAGATGCATTAGATCAGATATAAAGCCTAAATTCAAATGAATGGAAAATCTATGATCAAATCAGGAACAAACACCAAATTCAACCGGTCATTCCACCCATGAAAAACAGTAAATCATAACCAGTCACAAGATGCATTAGATCAGACATAAAGCCTAAATTCAAATGAACTGAAAAATCTATGATCAAATCAGGAACAAACACCAAATTCAACCGGTCATTCCACCCATGAAAAACAGAAAAATCAACCAGTCACAAGATGCATTAGATCAGATATAAAGCCTAAATTCAAATGAACTGAAAAATCTATGATCAAATCAGAACAAACACCAAATTCAACCGTTCATTCCACCCATGAAAAACAGTAAATCAACCAGTCACAAGATGCATTAGATCAGACATAAAGCCTAAATTCAAATGAACTGAAAAATCTATGATCAAATCAGGAACAAACACCAAATTCAACCGGTCATTCCACATGAAAACAGTAAATCATAACCAGTCACAAGATGCATTAGATCAGATATAAAGCCTAAATTCAAATGAACTGAAAAATCTATGATAAAATCGAGGAACAAACACAAAATTCAAATAAATGGTCATTCCTACCCAGGAAAAAACAGTAAATCATAACCAGTCACAAGATGCATTAGATCAGACATAAAGCCTAAATTCAAATGAACTGAAAATCTATGATCAAATCAGGAACAAACACCAAATTCAACCGGTCATTCCACCCATGAAAAACAGTAAATCATAACCAGTCAAAGATGCATTAGATCAGACATGAAAAATCTATGATCAAATCAGGAACAAACACCAAATTCAACCGGTCATTCCACCCATGAAAAACAGTAATCATAACCAGTCACAAGATGCATTAGATCAGATATAAAGCCCTAAATTCAAATGAACTGAAAAATCTATGATCGGTCAAATTCAACCGGTCATTCCACCCATGAAAAACAGTAAATCAACCAAGTCACATAAAGAAATAAAAATGAACTGAAAATTAGATCAAATCAGATACAAACACCAAATTCAAAGCTAAAAAAAAATTCAAAATGAACTGAAAAAATCTATGATCAAATGAGGAACAAACACCAAATTCAAATTCCATATATGAAAAAATAAGATCAACCCGGTCAGACATCCTAATTCCAAATGAATGAAAAAATGATCAAATCAGGAAAAACACCAAATTCAACCGGTCATTCCACCCATGAAAAACAGTAAATCATAACCAGTCAAGATGCATTGATCAGACATAAAGCCTAAATTCAAATGAACTGAAAATCTATGATCAAATCAGGAACAAACACCAAATTCAACCGGTCATTCCACCCATGAAAAACTGTAAATCATAACCAGTCACAAGATGCATTAGATCAGATATAAAGCCTAAATTCAAATGAACTGAAAAATCTATGATCAAATCAGGAACAAACACCAAATTCAACCGGTCATTCCACCCATGAAAAAAAGTCAAACCAGTCACAAGATGCATTAGATCAGACATAAAGCCTAAATTCAAATGAACTGAAAAATCTATGATCAAATCAGGTAACAAACACCAAATTCAACCGGTCATTCCACCCATGAAAAACAGTAAATCAACCAGTCACAAGATGCATTAGATCAGACATAAGCCCTAAATTCAAATGAACTGAAAAATCTATGATCAAAATGAGGAACAAACACCAAATTCAACCGGTCAACACATGAAAAACAGTAAATCATAACCAGTCACAAAATTAGATCAGACATAAAGCCTAAATTCAAATGAACTGAAAAATCAATGATCAAATCAGGAACAAACACCAAATTCAACCGGTCATTCCACCCATGAAAACAGTAAATCATAACCAGTCACAAGATGCATTAGATCCAGACATAAAGCCTAAATTCAAATGAACTGAAAAATCTATGATTAAATCAGGAAAAACACCAAATTCACCGGTCATTCCACCCATGAAAAAACAGTAAATCATAACCAGTCACAAGATGCATTAGATCAGACATAAAGCCTAAATTCAAATGAACTGAAAAATCTATGATCAAAAGGAACAAACACCAAATTCAACCGGTGATTCCACCCATGAAAAACAGAAAGCCAGTCACAAGATGCATTAGATCAGATATAAAGCCTAAAATTCAAATGAACTGAAAAAATGATCAAATCAGGAACAAAACCAAATTCAACCGGTCATTCCACCCATGAAAAAGAGTAAATCAACCATTCACAAGATGCATTAGATCAGACATAAAGCCTAAATTCAAATGAACTGAAAAATCTATGATCAAATCAGGAACAAACATCAAATTCAACTGGTCATTCCACACATGAAAAACAGTAAATCATAACCAGTCACAAAGATGCATTAGATCAGACATAAACCTAAATTCAAATGAACTGAAAAATCTATGATCAAATCAGGAACAAACACCAAATTCAACCGGTCATTCCACACATGAAAAACAGTAAATCAACCAGTCACAAGATGCATTAGATCAGACATAAAGCCCTAAATTCAAATGAACTGAATAATCTATGATCAAATGAGGAACAAACACCAAATTCAACCGTTCATTCCACACATGAAAACCAGTAAATCAAACCAGTCACAAGATGCATTAGATCCAGACAATTCCTAAATCAAATGAACTGAAAAATCTATGATCAAACCAGGAACAAACACCAAATTCAGATATAAACCGTTCATTTCACACATGAAAACCAGTAAATCATAAAGTCACAATATGCATTAGATCAGACATAAAGCCTAAATTCAAATGAACTGAAAAATCTATGAAAATGAGGAACAAAAAAAACACCAAATTCAACCGGTCATTCCACCCATAACCAGTCAAAAAAAACCAGTAAAGCCACAAATAACCAGTCAAACAAGGAAGATGCATTAACCGGTCATCAGACATAAAGCCAGTAAATTCAAATAAACTGAAAAATCTATGACCAAATCAGGAACAAACTCAAAATTCAACCGGTCATTCCACCCATGAAAAACAGAGTAAATCAACCAGTCATTCCACCGCGAAAACAAGATTGCATTAGATCAGACATAAAGTCTAAATTCAAATGAACTGAAAAATCTATGATCAAATCAGGAACAAACACCAAATTCAACCGGTCATTTCCTCCCATGAAAACAGTAAATCATAACCAGTCACAAGATGCATTAGATCAGACATAAAGCCTAAATTCAAATGAACGGAAAATCTATGATCAAATCAGGAGCAAACACCAAATTCAACCGTCATTCCACCCATGAAAACAGTAAATCATTCAAGATGCATTAGATCAGATATAAAGCCTAAATTCAAATGAACTGAAAAATCTATGATCAAATCAGGAACAAACACCAAATTCAACCGGTCATTCCACCCATGAAAACAGTAAATCATAACCAGTCACAAGATGCATTAGATCAGACATAAAGCCTAAATTCAAATGAACTGAAAAATCTATGATCAAATCAGGAACAAACACCAAATTCAACCGGTCATTTCCAATGAAAAACAGTAAATCATAACCAGTCACAAGATGCATTAGATCAGACATAAAGCCTAAATTCAAATGAACTGAAAAATCTATGATCAAATGACCAAACACATTCCACCCATGAAAAACAGTAAATCAAAATTCCAGGAACAAACCATGAAAAACAGTAAATCAACCAGTCACAAGATGCATTAGATCAGACATAAAGCCTAAATTCAAATGAACTCCGGATCAAATCAGGAACAAACAGTCACAAATTCAACCGGTCATTCCACCGAAAAACAGTAAATCATAACCAGTCACAAGATGCATTAGATCAGACATAAAGCCTAAATTCAAATGAACTGAAAATCTATGATCAAATCAGGAACAAACACAAATTCAACCGGTCATTCCACCCATGAAAACGAGTAAATCAACCAGTCACAAGATGCATTAGATCAGACATAAACCTAAATTCAAATGAACTGAAAAATCTATGATCAAATCAGGAACAAACACCAAATTCAACCGGTCATTCCACCATGAAAAACAGTAAATCATAACCAGTCACAAGATGCATTAGATCAGACATAAAGCCTAAATTCAAATGAACTGAAAAATCTATGATCAAATCATGAACAAACACCAAATTCAACCGGTCATTCCACCCATGAAAAACAGTAAATCATAACCAGTCACAAGATGCATTAGATCAGACATAAAGCCTAAATTCAAATTGAACTGAAAAAAAAATCTATGATCAAATAAGCCTTAATTCAAATGAACAAACACAAACAAAATTCAACCGGTCATTCCACCCATGAAAAACAAAATTAACCAGTCACAAGATGCATTCATCAGACATAAAGCCTAAATTCAAATGAACTGAAAAATCTATGATCAAATCAGGAACAAACACCAAATTCAACCGGTCATTCCACCCATGAAAAAACAGTAAATCATAACCAGTCACAAGATGCATTAGATCAGGAACTGAAAAAATCATTGGAACAAACACCAAATGAACACCAGTCACAAGATGCATTAGATGACCTTAAAACAAAGACTATGAAAAATTCAACCGTTCGTTCATTCCACCCATGAAAAACAGTAAATCATAACCAGTCACAAGATGCATTAGAAAAGATATAAAGCCTAACCGATTCAATTGAATGACCAAATCAGGAAAAACACCAAATTCAACAATGAAAACAGTAAATCATAACCAGTCACAAGATGCATTAGATCAGACAAAAGCCTAAATTCAAATGAACTGAAAATCAATGATCAAATCAGAACAAACACCAAATTCAACAGGTTGAAATCAACCAGTCACAAGAGATGCATTAGATCAGACATGTTTCTAAATTCAAATGAACTGAAAAATCTATGATCAAATCAGAACAAACACCAAATTCAACCGTTCATTCCACTATTGTGGTTTGATCAGACATAAAGCCTAATTCAAATGAACTGAAAATCTATGATCAACCAGAACAAAAAAAAAATTTCCACCCATGAAAAAGAGTAAATCAACCAGTCACAAGATGATCAGATTAAAGCCTAAATTCAAATGGGATTAAATCAGGAAAAAACACCAAATTTAAATCATAACCAGTCAAGATGCATTAGATCAGACATAAAGCCTCAAATTCAAATGAACTGAAAAATCAATGATCAAATCAGGAAAAAACACCAATTCAAGTTGTATTATCATAACCAGTCACAAAAGACGCCAAATTAGATACAAACAGACCTAAATTCAAATGAACTGAAAAATCTATAATCAAATGAGGAAAAATGAACAAATTCAACCAGTGAGCTTTCAGTAAATCTTAACCAGTCACAAGATGCATTAGATCAGATATAAAGCCTAAATTCAAATGAACTGAAAAATCAATGATCAAATGAGGAACAAACAAAATTCAACTGGTCATTCCACACATGAAAAACAGTAAATCATAACCAGTCACAAGATGCATGGATCAGATAAAAACCTAAATTCAAATGAATGGAAAAATCTATGATCAAATCAGGAACAAACACCAAATTCAAACTGTTCATTCCACCATGAAAACAGTAAATCAACCAGTCACAAAGATGCATTAGATCAGATATAAAGCCTAAATTCAAATCTAACACCAAATCAGGAACAAACACCAAATTCAACCGGTCATTCACCCATGAAAAAGAGTAAATCAACCAGTCAAGATGCATTAGAACAGACATAAAGCCCTGAATTCAAATGACTACAAAAAATTTATGATCAAATCAGGAACAAACACCAAATTGTCATTCCACCCATGAAAACAGTAAATAAATCAACCAGTCACAAGATTAGATCAGATATAAGCCTAAATTCAAATGAACTGAAAATCTATGATCAAATCAGGAAAAACACCAAATTCAACCGGTCATTCCACACATGAAAACAGTAAATCATAACCAGTCACAAGATGCATTAGATCAGATATAAAGCCTAATTTCAAATGAACTGAAAAATCTATGATCAAATGAGGGAACAAAAGAAAAATTCAACCGTATTCATTCCACACATGAAAAACAGTCAATCATAACCAGTCCAAGATAAATTAGATCAGACATAAAGCCTAATTTCAAATGAAGCTATGATCAAATCAGGAAAAAACACCAAATTCAACCGGTCATTCAATGAAAAACAGTAAATCATAACCAGTCACAAGATGCATTAGATCAGATATAAAAGCCCGATCAAATCTGGGAAAAACTCCAAATTCAACTGGTCATTCCACCCATGAAAACAGTAAATCAACCAGTCATAAAGATGCATTAGATCAGACTAAAGCCTGTCAAATGAACTGAAAAATCTATGATCAAATCAGGAACAAACACCAAATTCAACCGGTCTTTTCCACCATGAAAAACAGTAAATCAACCAGTCACAAATGCATTAGATCAGACACAAAGCATAAATTCAAATGAACTGAAAAATCTATGAAAAGGAGAACAAACACCAAATTCAACCGTTCATTCCACCCATGAAAACCAGTAAAATCATAACCAGTCACAAGATCATTAGATCAGATATAAAGTTTAATTTCAAATGAACTGAAAAATCTATGATCAAATCAGGAACAAACACCAAATTCAACCGGTCATTCCACCCATGAAAAAAAGTAAATCATAACCAGTCACAAGATGCATTAGATCAGACATAAAGCCTAAATTCAAATGAACTGAAAAAATCTATGATCAAATCAGAACAAACACAAATTGGGGTCATTTCCACCCATGAAAACAGTAAATCATAACCAGTCACAAGATGCATTAGATCAGATATAAAGCCTAAATTCAAATGAACTGAAAAACTATGAAAAATGAGGAACAAACACCAAAATTCAACCGATCATTCCACCCATGAAAACAGTAAATCATAACCAGTCACAAGATGCATTACATAAACTACATTAAATTCACTCCGAAAATCTGATCAAAAAATGAACTAAAAAATCAATGGTAGAACAAACACCAAAATTGGGTCAAATTCAACCGGCATGAAAACAGTAAATCATAACCAGTCATAAGATGCATTAGATCAGATATAAAGCCAATAAATGAACTGAAAAAAAGATCAGATGAGGAACAAACACCAAATTCAAATGGTCATTCCACACATGAAAAAAGTAAATCATAATTATCGCTATTGTTTTCGAAAAACACCCCGGTTATTCCACCATGAAAAACCCATGTAACCAGTCACAAGATGCATTAGATTTGTAAATTCAAAGGTGCAGAACAAAAATTCAACCGGTCATTCCACCAAGAAAAACAGTAACTGACCATAACAAGATGCATTAGATCGACATAAGTCTAGGCAATGAACTGAAAATCTATATCAAATCAGTTTTTCGACCAATGGTTCCATGAAAAACAGTAAATTAACCAGATACAAGATGCATTAGATCAGATATAAAGCTAAATTAAAATGAACTGAAGACCTATGATCAAATGAGGACCGTTCATTCCCATGAAAAGAGTAAATTGACCAGTCACAAGATGCATTGATCAGATATAAAGCTAATTTCAAATGAATGAAAAATCTATTCAAATCCTCCCGGTCATTCCAGCCATGAAAAACAGGCAAGATGCATTAGATCGTTCAAATGAACTTCTATGATTTTTAAAACCAAAGTCCCAAGATGCATTTTGCCTTTTGAACTGCTATGTACGAACAAAGACAAAATTCAACCGTTCATTCCACTATTGGTAAATCATAACCTCACAAAGATTAATAGATCCAGACATAAAGCCTAAATTCAAATGAACCTATGCCAGGAACCGCTAATTCAACTGGTCATTCCCACCGCATGAAAAGAAAATCATCAACCAGTCACAAGATGCATTAGATCTAAAGCCTAAATTCAAATGAACTGAAAAATCAATGATCAAATGAGGAACAAACACCAAATTCAATATTAAATACATGAAAACAGTAAATCAACCAGTCACAAGATGCATTTGATCAGATAAAAAGTATAAATTTGTGAAACCCAATGATCAAATCAGGAAATTCAACCGGAATGAAAAACAGTAAATCATAACCAGTCACAAGATGCATTAGATCAGATATAAATAAATTGAAATGAACTGAATAATCTATGATCAAATCAGGAACAAAACGCAAATTCAACCGGTCATTAAACATGAAAAAAGAGGAAATCAACTAGTCACAAGATAAATTAGATCCAGATATAAAGCCAAATTCAAAATGAACTGTTTTTAACCAGTCACAAGATCAAATTTCAAATGAACTGAAAAATCTATTCAAATCAGGAAAACACCAAATTCAACCGGTCATTCCACCATGAAAAACAGTAAATCATAACCAGTCAAAGATGCATTAGACAGATATTAAAATTCTGAATGAAAAAATCAAATGAGGAACAAACACCAAATTCAACCTTCATTCCACCCATGAAAAACAGTCAACCAGTAAAATTTATTAGAACAGACATTTCAAATGAACTGAAAAATCTATGATAAGGAACAAAACACCAAATTTTCCACCGCGAAACAGTAAATCGCCAACCAGTCACAAAGATGCATTAGATGCCTAATTCAAATGAACCGATCAGACCAGGAACAAACACCAAATTGGTTAAATCATAACCGGTCACAAGATGCATTAGACTGCCCCAAAGGAACAAACACCAAATTCAACCAATTGAACAGAAAAACAGTAAATCATCAGTCACAATTCTGAACAAGATAAAAATTCAAATGAACTGAAAAATCTTTTCAATTGTTCCTAAATTTAACCAGTCACAAGATGTGCATTTCATCCAAATTCAAATGAACTGAAAAATCTATGATCAAATCTGGAACAAACACCAAATTCAACCGGTCAAAAAATTGAAAAACAATTAAATAAACCAACAAGTAGATCCAGACACAAAGATGAACTCCGAAAATCTTGATCAAATGATCATTCCACCCATGAAAAAGAGTAAAATCAACCAGTCACAAGATGCATTAAATCAGACATAAAGCCTAAATTCAAATGAACTGAAAAATCATGATCAAATTTGAAAAAAGTAAATCATAACCAGTCGCAAGATGCATTAGATCAGATATTAATTTCAAATGAACTGAAAAATTATGATTAAATGAGGAACAAAACCACATTCAACCGGTTAATTCCACCCATTCATAACCAGTCACAAGATGCATTAGATCAGACATAAAAGCCTAAATTCAAAATTGAAAAATCTATGATTCAGGAACAAACACCAAATTCGGTCATTCCACATGAAAAACAGTAAATCATAACCAGTCACAAGATGTATTAGATCAGATATTTTCAAATGAACTGAAAATCTATGATCAAATGAGTGTTCAAAAAATTAAATCACAAGATGCATTATTAGATCAGATATAAAGCCTTTCAAATGAACTGAAAAATCTATTCAAATCAGGAACAAACACTAAATTCAACCGGCGATTCCCCCATGAAAAAAACAGTAAATCATAACCAGTCACAAGATGCATTAGATCAGATATAAAGCCTAATTTCAAATGAACTGAAAAATCTATGATCAGATGAGAACAAACACAAAATTCAACCGTTGATTCCACATGAAAACCAGTAAATCGCAACCAGTCACAAGATGCATTAGATCAGATATAAAGCCTAATTTCAATTGAATGGAATAATCTATGAAAATCAGGAAAAAACACCAAATTCAACCGGTGATTCCAGCCATGAAAAACAGTAAATCATAACCAGTCACCAAGATGCATTAGAAGACATAAATCCTAAATTCAAATGAACTGAAAAATGATTAAGTAAGGAACAAACGCAAATTCAACCATCATTCAAATGAAAAGGTAAAAATTAAATTGACAAAGCTTAAATTTAAATGACTGAAAATCTATGATCAAATCAGGAACATACCACCAACCGGTCATTCCACACCCATGAAAACAGTAAATCATAACCAGCCACAAGATGCATTAGATCAGACATAAGCCTAAATTCAAATGAACTGAAAAATCTATGATCAAATCAGGAACAAAACCAAATTCAACCGGTCATTCCAAATGAAAACCAGTAAATCATAACCAGTCACAAGATGCATTAGATCAGATATAAAGCCTAAATTCAAATGAACTGAAAAATCTATGATCAAATCAGGAACAAACACCAAATTCAACCGGTCATTCCACCCATGAAAAACAGTAAATCATAACCAGTCACAAGATGCATTAGATTAGATATAAATCCTGGAAAAATTCAAATGAAAAAAATCAACATGACCAAATCAGGAACAAAGTCACAAATTCATGGTGATTCCACCCATTCAACCATCACATGAAAAAAGACATTAGATAAAAAGCCTAAATTGGAAAATGAACTGAAAAATCAATGATCAAATCAGGAACAAACACCAAATTCAACAGGTCATTCCAGGAAAAACAGTAAAAATCATAACGAGTCACAATATGCATTAGATCAGACATAAAGCCTAAATTAAAATGAACTGAAAAATCTATGATCAAATCAGGAACAAACACCAAATTCAACCGGTCATTCCACCCATGAAAAACAGTAAATCATAACCAACAAAGATGCATTAGATCAGACATAAAGCCTAAATTCAAATGAACTGAAAAATCTATGATCAAATCAGGAACAAACACCAAATTCAACAGGTCATTCCACCCATGAAAAAGCAGTAAATCATAAACCAGTCACAAGATGCATTAATCAGACATAAAGCCTAAATTCAAATGAACTGAAAAATCTATGATCAAATCAGGAACAAAGGGAAAAATTCAACCGGTTCATTCCACACATGAAAAACAGTAAATCATAACCAGTCACAAGATGCATTAGATCAGATATAAAGCCTAAATTCAAATGAACTGAAAAAATCTATGATCAAATCAGGAACAACACAAAATTCAACCGGTGATTCCACCCATGAAAACAGTAAATCATAACCAGTCACAAGATGCATTAGATTAGATATAAAGCCTAAATTCAAATGAACTGAAAATCTATGATCAAATCAGGAACAAACACCAAATTCAACCGGTCATTCCACACATGAAAAACAGTAAATCATAACCAGTCACAAGATGCATTAGATCAGATATAAAGCCTAAATTCAAATGAACTGAAAAATCTATGATCAAATCAGAACAAACACCAAATTCAACCTGTCATTCCACCATGAAAACAGTAAATCAACCAGTCACAAGATGCATTAGATCAGACATAAAGATTTAAATTTAAATGAACTGAAAATCTATAATCAAATCAGGAACAAAACACCAAATTCAACCGGTCATTCCAATACATGAAAAACAGTAAATCATAACCAGTCACAAGATGCATTAGATCAGACATAAAGCCTAAATTCAAATGAACTGAAAAATCTATGATCAAATCAGAACAAACACCAAATTCAACCGGTCATTCCACCCATGAAAACAGTAAATCATAACCAGTCACAAGATGCATTAGATCAGATATAAAGCCTAAATTCAAATGAACTGAAAATCTATGATCAAATCAGGAACAAACAAAATTCAACCGGTCATTCCACCCATGAAAAACAGTAAAAACATAACCAGTCACAAAATTAGATCAGATCAAAAGTCGCTAATTTCAAATGAAAATGAAAAATCATTCAAATCAGGAAAAAACACCAAATTAGTTCCATGAAAACCAGTAAATCATAACCAGTCACAAGATGCATTAGATCAGACAAAAAGCCTAAAATTCAAATGAACTGAAAAATCTATGATCAAACGAAAGAATGACAAACACCAAATTCAACCGGTCATTCCAACATGAAAAAAGTAAATCATAACCAGTCAGGACAAGATGCATTAGATTAGATATAAAAAATTCAAATGAACTGAAAAATCAATGATCAAATCAGAACAAACACCAAATTCAACAGTCATTCCACCCATGAAAACCATTAAATCAACCAGTTCCAAGATGCATTAGATCAGACATAAAGCCTAAAATTCAAATGAACTGGAAAATCTATGATCAAATCAGGAACAAACAAAATTCAACCGGTCATTCCACCCATCAGTAAATCATAACCAGTCACAAGATGCATTAGATCAGACATAAAGCCTAAATTCAAATGAACTGAAAAAATCTATGATCAAATGAAACAAACACCAAATCAACAGGTCATTCCACCCATGAAAAACCAGTAAATCATAAAGTCACAAGATGCATTAGATCAGACATAAAGCCTAAATTCAAATGAACTGAAAAATCTATGATCAAATCAGGAACAAACACCAAATTCAACCGGTCATTCCACCCATGAAAAAGAGTAAATCCAACCAGTCACAAGATGCATTAGATCAGACATAAAGCCTAAATTCAAATGAACTGAAAAATCTATGATCAAATCAGGAACAAACACCAAATTCAACCGGTGATTCCACCCATGAAAAAAAACAGAAAAAATCATAACCAGTCACAAGATGCATTAGATCAGATATAAAGCCTAAATTAAAATGAACTGAAAAATCTATGGATCAAATGAAACAAACACCAAATTCAACCGGTCATTCCACCCATGAAAAAAGTAAATCATAACCAGTCACAAGATGCATTAGATCAGATATAAAGCCTAAATTCAAATGAACTGAAAAATCTATGATCAAATCGGGAACAAACACAAATTCAACCGTTCATTCCACCCATGAAAAAAAGTAAATCATAACCAGTCACAAGATGCATTAGATCAGACATAAGCCTAAATTCAAATGAACTGAAAAATCTATGATCAAATGAAAACACCAGCAAATTCCTGTCATTCCACCCATGAGTCTATTAGATCAGACATAAAGCCTAAATTCAAATGAACTGAAAATCTATGATCAAATCAGAACAAACACCAAATTCAACCGGTCATTCCACCCATGAAAACAGTAAATCATCCAAACCAGTCACAAGATGCATTAGATGAAATATAAACCCTAAATTCAAATACTGAAAATCTATGATCAAATGACCAAACAAACACCAAATTCAAACGGTCATTCCACACATGAAAAACGAAAAAATCATAACCAGTCACAAGATGCATTAGATCAGATATAAAGCCTAAATTCAAATGAACTGAAAAATCTAGATCAAATGAGAACAAACAAAAATTCAACGGTCATTCCACCCATGAAAACCAGTAAATCATAACCAGTCACAAGATGCATTAGATCAGACATAAAGCCTAAATTCAAAACAAATCAAGAACAAACACCAAATTCAAACCGGTCATTCCACCAGAAAATCATAACCAGTCACAAGATGCATTAGATCAGATATAAAGCCTAATTTCAAATGAACTGAAAAATCTATGATCAAATGAGGAAAAAAGACCAAATTCAACCGGTCATTCCACCCATGAAAAACAGTAAATCATAACCAGTCACAAGATGCATTAGATCAGATATAAAGCCTAAATTCAAATGAACTGAAAAATCTATGATCAAAATCAGGAACAAACACCAAATTCAAGTCATTCCATCCATGAAAAAAACAGTAAATCATAACCAGTCACAAGATGCATTAGAAGATATAAAGCCTAAATTCAAATGAACTGAAAAATCTATGATCAAATCAGAACAAACACCAAATTCAACCGGTCATTCCACCCATGAAAAACAGTAAATCATAACCAGTCACAAGAGCATAGATCAGACATAAAGCCTAAATTAAATGAACTGAAAAATCTATATGAACAAATCAGGAACAAACACCAAATTCAACTGGTCATTCCAGCCATGAAAACCAGTAAATAACCAGTCACAAGATTTATTAGATCAGACATAAAGCCTATGAATTCAAATGAACTGAAAATCTGTATGATCAAATCAGGAACAAACACCAAATTCAACTGGTCATTCCACACATGAAAACAGTAAATCATAACCAGTCACAAGATGCATTAAATCAGACATAAAGCATAAATTCAAATGAACTGAAAAATCTATGATCAAATCAAGGAACAAACACCAAATTCAACCGGTCATTCCACAAACATAACCAGTCACAAGATGCATTAGATCAGACATAAAAGCCTAAAATTAAATGAACTGAAAAATCTATGATCAAATCAGGAATAAACACCAAATTCAACTGGTCATTCCATGTAAATCATAACCAGTCACAAGATGCATTAGATCAGACATAAAGCCTAAATTCAAATGAACTGAAAATCTATGATCAAATCAGGAAGCATGAAAAACAGTAAATCATAACCAGTCAAAGATGCATTAGATCAGATATAAAGCCTAAATTCAAATGAACTGAAAAAATCAATGATCAAATCAGAACAAACACCAAATTCAACCGGTCATTCCACCCATGAAAAAACAGTAAATCATAAACCAGTCACAAGATGCATTAGATCAGATATAAAGCCCAAATTCAAATGAACTGAAAAATCTATGATCAAATCAGAACAAACACCAAATTCAACCGGTCATTCCACCCATGAAAAACAGTAAATCATAACCAGTCACAAGATGCATTAGATCAGACATTAAATTCAAATGAACTGAAAAATCTATGATCAAAATCAGCCAAATTCAACCGTTCATTCCAACATGAAAAAACAGTAAATCATAACCAGTCAAAAATGCATTAGATCAGACAAAAAAGCCAAATTCAAATGAACTGAAAAATCTATGATCAAATCAAAACAAACACCAAATTCAACCGGTCATTCCACCCATGAAAAACAGTAAATCATAACCAGTCACAAATTAGATCAGATAAAAGCCCTAATTAAAATGAACTGAAAATCTATGATCAAATGAGGAACAAACACAAAATTCAACCGTTCATTCCACATGAAAACCAGTAAATCATAACCAGTCACAAGATGCATTAGATCAGATATAAAGCATAAATTCAAATGAACTGAAAAGACCAAATAAAAATTCAACTGTTCCATGAAAAACAGTAAATCATAACCAGTCACAAGATGCATTAGATCAGATATAAAGCCTAAATTCAAATGAACTGAAAAATCAATGATCAAATCAGGAAAAACACCAAATTCAACCGGTCATTCCACCCATGAAAAACAGTAAATCAACCAGTCACAAGATGCATTAGATCAGATATAAAGCCTAAATTCAAATGAACTGAAAAATCTATGATCAAACCAGAACAAACACCAAATTCAACCGGTCATTCCACCCATGAAAAACAGTAAATCAACCAGTCACAAGATGCATTAGATCAGACATAAAGCCTAAATTCAAATGAACTGAAAAATCTATGATCAAAGAACAAACACCAAACCAAATTCAACAAATGAACTGGTCATTCAAATCAGGAACAAACACCAAATGAAAAACAGTAAATCATAACCATTCACAAGATGCATTAGATCAGACATTAAGCCTAAATTCAAATGAACTGAAAAATCTATGATCAAATCAGGAACAAACACCAAATTCAACCGGTCATTCCACACATGAAAAACAGTAAATCATAACCAGTCACAATATGCATTTGTTCAGACATAAAGCCTAAATTCAAATGAACTGAAAAATCTATGATCAAATCAGGAACAAACACCAAATTCAACCGGTCATTCCACCCATGAAAAACTGTAAATCATAACCAGTCACAAGATGCATTAGATCAGACATAAAGCCTAAATTCAAATGAACTGAAAAATCTATGATCAAATGAGAACAAAACACCAAATTCAACCGGTCATTCCACCCATGAAAACAGTAAATCATAACCAGTCACAAGATGCATTAGATCAGACATAAAGCCTAAATTCAAATGAACTGAAAAAATCTATGATCAAATGAGGAACAAACACCAAATTCAACCGGTCATTCCACCCATGAAAAACAGTAAATCATAACCAGTCACAAGATGCATTAGATCAGACATAAAAGCCTAAATTCAAATGAACTGAAAAATCTATGATCAAATCAGGAACAAACACCAAATTCAACCGGTCATTCCACCCATGAAAACAGTAAATCAACCAGTCACAAGATGCATTAGATCAGATATAAAGCCTAAATTCAAATGAACTGAAAAATCTATGATCAAATCAGGAACAAACACCAAATTCAACCGGTCATTCCACCCATGAAAAACAGTAAAGAGAAAATAACCAGTCAACAAGATGCATTAGATCAGACATAAAGCCTAAATTCAAATGAACTGAAAAATCTATGATCAAATCAGGAACAAACACCAAATTCAACCGGTCATTCCACCCATGAAAAAGAGTAAATCATAACCAGTCACAAGATGCATTAGATCAGACATAAAGCCTAAATTCTAAAATGAACTGAAAATCTATGATCAAATCAGAACAAACACCAAATTCAACCGTTCATTAACTATGAAAAACAGTAAATCATAACCAGTCACAAGATGCATTAGATCAGACATAAAGCCTAAATTCAAATGAACTGAAAAATCTATGATCAAATGAGGAACAAACACCAAATTCAACCGGTCATTCCACATATGAAAAACAGTAGATCATAACCAGTCACAAGATGCATTAGATCAGACATAAAGCCTAAATTCAAATGAACTGAAAAATCTATGATCAAATCAGGAACAAACACCAAATTCAACCGGTCATTCCACCATGAAAAACAGTAAATCATAACCAGTCACAAGATGCATTAGATCAGACATAAAGCCTAAATTCAAATGAACTGAAAAATCTATGATCAAAAAGAACAAACACCAAATTCAACCGGTCATTCCACACATGAAAACCAGTAAATCATAACCAGTCACAAGATGCATTAGATCAGATATAAAGCCTGAAAATTCAAATGAACTGAAAAATCTATGATCAAATCAGAAAAAACACCTAAATTGAACAGAAAAACCGGTGATTCCACCCATGAAAACCAGTAAATCATAACCAGTCACAAGATGCATTAGATCAGACATAAAGCCTAAATTCAAATGAACTGAAAAATCTATGATCAAATCAGAACAAACACCAAATTCAACCGGTCATTCCACCCATGAAAAAGAGTAAAAACCAATTAAAGATAAACAAACAAAATCAACCGTTCATTATGAAAATCAGTAAATCATCAAGATGCATTAGATTTATAAAGCCTAACTGAACTGAAAAATCTATGATCAAATCAGGAACAAACACAAAATTCAACCGTTCATTCCACACATGAAAAACAGTAAATCATAACCAGTCACAAGATGCATTAGATCAGACATAAAGCCTAAATTCAAATGAACTGAAAAATCTATGATCCAAATCAGGAACAAACACCAAATTCAACCGGTCATTCCACCCATGAAAAAACAGTAAATTAACCAGTCACAAGATGCATTAGATCAGACATAAAGCCTAAATTCAAATGAACTGAAAATCTATGATCAAATCAGGAACAAACACCAAATTCAACCGGTCATTCCACACATGAAAAACAGTAAATCATAACCAGTCACAAGATGCATTAGATCAGATATAAAGCCTAAAAAAATGAACTGAAAAAATCAATGATCAAATCAGGAACAAACACCAAATTCAACCGGTCATTCCACCCATGAAAAACAGTAAATCATAACCAGTCACAAGATGCATTAGATCAGATATAAAGCCTAAATTCAAATGAACTGAAAAATCTATGATCAAATCAGGAACAAACACCAAATTCAACCGTTCATTCCACATGAAAAACAGTAAATCATAACCAGTCACAAGATGCATTAGATCAGACATAAAGCCTAAATTCCAAATGAACTGAAAAATCTATGATCAAATCAGGAACAAACACCAAATTCAACCGGTCATTCCCATGAAAAACAGTAAATCACAAAAACAGTAAATCATAACCAGTCATGAAAAGAGTAAATCAACCAGTCACAAGATGCATTAGAAGATAAAGCCTAAATTCAAAATGAACTGAAAATCTATGATCAAATAGGAACAAACACCAAATTCAAATCAGATATAAAGCCTAACCCATGAATGGAAAACTAGACCAAAAAAAAAAACCACATTCAACCGTTCATTCCACATGAAAACCAGTAAATCATAACCAGTCACAAGATGCATTAGATCAGATATAAAGCCTAAATTTAAATGAATGTAAAAATCTATGATCAATCAGGAACAAACACCAAATTCAACCGGTCATTTTCACCCATTTCAATTGAACATAAAATATATTTCAATTGAAAAAAGTCTATGACCAAATGAGGAACAAACTCCAAATTCAACCGGTCATTCCACCATGAAAAAAGTAAATCATAACCAGTCACAAGATGCATTAGAACAGACATAAAGCCTAAATTCAAATGAACTGAAAAATCTATGATCAAATCAGGAACAAACACCAAATTCAACCGGTCATTCCACCCATGAAAACAGTAAATCATATTCAGTCACAAGATGCATTAGATGAACTGAAAATCAGACATAAAGCATAAATTCAAATGAACTGAAAAATCAGTGATCAGATATAAAATCAGGAACAGGAAAAACACCAAATTCAACCGGTCATTCCAGCCATGAAAAAAGTAAATCATAACCAGTCACAAGATGCATTAGACAGATATAAAGTAAATTCAAATGAACTGAAAAATCTATGATCAAATGAGAACAAACACAAAATTCAACCGGTCATTCCACCCATGACATAGATCAGAAAGAAAAATCTATGATCAAATCAGAAAACACCAAATTCAACCTAAATTAAAAATGAACTGAAAATCAAATATGATCAAATCAAATGGAACAAACACCAAATTCAACCGGTCATTCCACCCATGAAAAACAGTAAATCATAACCAGTCACAAGATGCATTAGATCAGACATAAGCCTAAATTCAAATGAACTGAAAAATCTATGATCAAATCAGGAACAAACACCAAATTCAACAACCGGTCATTCCACCCATGAAAACAGTAAATCATAACCAGTCACAAGATGCATTAGATCAGATATAAAGCCTAAATTCAAATGAACTGAAAAATCTATGATCAAATCAGGAACAAACACCAAATTCAACCGGTCATTCCACCCATGAAAAAACAGTAAATCATAACCAGTCACAAGATGCATTAGATCAGACAAAGCCAAAATTCAAATGAACTGAAAAATCTATGATCAAATCAGGAACAAACACCAAATTCAACCGGTCATTCCACCCATGAAAAACAGTAAATCATAACCAGTCACAAGATGCATTAGATCAGATATAAAGCCTAAATTCAAATGAACTGAAAAATCTATGATCAAATCAGAACAAACACCAAATTCAACCGGTCATTCCACCCATGAAAACAGTAAATCATAACCAGTCACAAGATGCATTAGATCAGATATAAAGCCTAAATTCAAATGAACTGAAAATCTATGATAAATCAGGAAAAGCCCAAATTCTGAAAACCGTAAATCATTCACCATTAGATCAGATATAAAAAAAACAGACAAAATCGCAATTCAGGAACAAGTCAATAGGAACAAAGCCCAGTCACAAATAGATCAGACATCAAGCCTAAATTCAAATGAACTGAAAAATCTATGATCAAATCAGGAACAAACACCAAATTCAACCGGTCATTCCACCCATGAAAAACAGTAAATCATAACCAGTCACAAGATGCATTAGATCAGACATAAAGCCTAAATTCAAATGAACTGAAAAATCTATGATCAAATCAGGAACAAACACCAAATTCAACCGGTCATTCCACCCATGAAAAACAGTAAATCATAACCAGTCACAAGATGCATTAGATCAGATAAGCCTAAATTCAAATGAATGGAAAAATCTATGATCAAATGAGGAACAAACACCAAATTCAACCGGTCATTCCACCCATGAAAAACAGTAAATCATAACCAGTCACAAGATGCATTAGATCAGATATAAAAGCCTAAATTCAAATGAACTGAAAAAATCTATGATCAAATCAGGAACAAACACCAAATTCAACCGGTCATTCAGTAAATCGCCATGAAAACAGTAAATCAAAAGTCTATGATCAAATGCATTAGATCTGGTCCAGGGGCCCACATTGAAAAGATCACAAGATGCATTAGATCCAGATAAAGCCTAAATTCAAATGAACTGAAAAATCTATGATCCAAACACAAAATTCAACCGGTCATTCCACCCTTGTTTTGAAAAAACAGTAAATTAACCAGTCACAAGATTAAATACCAGAAAAATTCAAATGATCAAATCAGAATAAAACACCAAATTCAACCGTTCATTCCACCCAAAAAAAAATCATAACCAGTCAAAAGATGCATTAGATCAGATGAAAAAGCCTAAATTCAAATGAACTGAAAAAAAAATCAAACCAGGAACAAACACCAAATTCAACCGGTCATTCCACCCATGAAAAAGTAAATCATAACCAGTCACAAGATGCATTAGATCAGATATAAGCCTAAATTCAAAATGAACTGAAAAATCTATGATCAAATCAGGAACAAAACACCAAATTCAACCGTTCATTCCACCCATGAAAAACAGTAATCATAACCAGTCACAAGATGCATTAGATCAGACATAAAGCCTAAATTCAAATGAACTGAAAAATCTATGATCAAATCAGAACAAAAACCAAATTCAACCGGTCATTCCACCCATGAAAAACAGTAAATCATAACCAGTCACAAGATGCATTAGATCAGATATAAAAAATTCAAATGAACTGAAAAATCAATGATCAAATCAGGAACAAACACCAAATTCAACCGGTCATTCCACCCATGAAAAAACAGTAAATCATAACCAGTCACAAGATGCATTAGATCAGACATAAATGAAAATTCAAATGAACTGAAATGAACTGAAAAAATCTATGATCAAATATAAAGGAAATGGGGTGAAAAAACAGATGAGGAAAATTCAACCGGTCATTCCACCCATGAAAAACAGTAAATCATAACCAGTCACAAGATGCATTAGATCAGATATAAAGCCTAAATTCAAATGAACTGAAAAATCTATGATCAAATCAGGAACAAACACCAAATTCAACCGGTCATTCCACCCATGAAAAACAGTAAATCATAACCAGTCACAAGATGCATTAGATCAGACATAAAGCCTAAATTCAAATGAACTGAAAAATCTATGATCAAATCAGGAACAAACACCAAATTCAACCGGTCATTTCCACCCATGAAAAACAGTAAATCATAACCAGTCACAAGATGCATTAGATCAGACATAAAGCCTAAATTCAAATGAACTGAAAAATCTATGATCAAATGAGAACAAACACCAAATTCAACCGGTCATTCCACCCATGAAAACAGTAAATCATAACCAGTCACAAGATGCATTAGATCAGATATAAAGCCTAAATTCAAATGAACTGAAAAATCTATGATCAAATCAGGAACAAAACACCAAATTCAACCGGTCATTCCACCCATGAAAAAACAGTAAATCATAACCAGTCACAAGATGCATTAGATCAGATATAAAGCCTAAATTCAAATGAACTGAAAAATCATGATCAAATCAGGAACAAACACCAAATTCAACCGGTCATTCCACCCATGAAAAAAGTAAATCAACCAGTCACAAGATGCATTAGATCAGACATGTTTTTAAATTCAAATGAACTGAAAAATCTATGATCAAATCAGGAACAAACACCAAATTCAACCGGTCATTCCACCCATGAAAAACAGTAAATCATAACCAGTCACAAGATGCATTAGATCAGACATAAAGCCTAAATTCAAATGAACTGAAAAATCTATGATCAAATCAGGAAAAAAACCAAATTCAAATTCCACCATGAAAAAAAGAAAATCATAACCAGTCACAAGATGGCATTAGATCAGACAACAACCTAAAATTCAAATGAAAAAAATCATGATCAAATCAGAACAAAACACCAAATTCAACTGGGGTCATTCCACACATCAAAAACAGTAAATCATAACCAGTCACAAAATTCAAATGAACAGAAAAATCTTGTCTAAAATTCCGAACAAACTGAAATAAACTTGTCTTCGACCCATGAAAATCAGTCAAATGATGAACAAGAATACACACCAAATTCAACCGGTCATTCCACCCATGAAAACCAGTAAATCATAACCAGTCACAAGATGCATTAGGATTAGATATAAAGCCTAAATTCAAATGAACTGAAAAATCTATGATCAAATCAGGAACAAACACCAAATTCAACCGGTAATTCCACCCATGAAAAACAGTAAATCATAACCAGTCGCAAGATGCATTAGATCAGATGCCCGCAAACCTAATTCAAATGAACTGAAAATCTATGTTAAATGATTTCTGTCAAATTCAACAATTCATTCGCCGCAACAAAAAACCAGTAAATCGGCGTCAGTGTTTAACAATAAGTCACAAGATGCATTATTTCAGACATAATCGCAATTGTTTTCAAATGAATGACAAAAAAAATCTATGATCAAATCAGGAACAAACACCAAATTCAACCGGTCATTCCGTTCCTGATCGAAAACATAAATCATAACCAGTCACAAGATGCATTAGATCAGACATAACCAAATTCAAATGAACTGAAAAATCTATGATCAAATCAGGAAAAAACCAAATTCAACCGGTTGTTTGAAAAACCCATGAAACCAGTCACAAGATGCATTAGATCAGACATAAAGCCTAAATTCAAATGAACTGAAAATGTCTATGATCAAATCAGGAACAAACACCAAATTCAACCGGTTCATTTACATGAAAAACAGTAAATCATAACCAGTCATGTGGGGATGCATTAACATAAAGGGTAAATTTGAACTATAAAGTCTATGATCAAATGAACATGAAAAATCAAAATCAAATCAAAAATAAAGCCTTAGTCAGGTCATTTGAATGAAATATCAACCAGTCATCTTGATGCATTAGTTCAGACATGCCTAAATTCAAATGAACTCTAAAAAATCAATTGATTTAAAAATCAAAATTCAATTTGAATGTAAAATCTATGACCAAACACCAAAACTCAACCGGTCATTCCACCCATGAAAAACAGTAAATCATAACCAGTCACAAGATGCATAGGATCAGATATAAAGCCTAAATTCAAATGAATTGAAAAATCAATTATTTTTCAAATTCAGGAACAAAACCAAATTCAAGTCATTAAACCCATGAAAAAGTTAAATCATAACCAGTCAAAAGATGAATATTTAGAATCAGATATAAAGCCAAATTCAAATGAACTGAAAAATCTATGATCAAATCAGGAACAAACACCAAATTCAACCGGTCATTCCACCCATGAAAACAGTAAATCATAACCAGTCACAAGATGCATTAGATCAGACATAAAGCCTAAATTCAAATGAACTGAAAAATCTATGATCAAATCAGGAACAAACACCAAATTCAACCGGTCATTCCACCCATGAAAAAACAGTAAATCATAACCAGTCACAAGATGCATTAGATCAGATATAAAGCCTAAATTCAAATGAACTGAAAAAATCTATGATCAAATGAGGAACAAACACCAAATTCAACCGGTCATTCCACCCATGAAAAACAGTAAATCATAACCAGTCACAAGATGCATTAGATCAGATATAAAGCCTAAATTCAAATGAACTGAAAAATCTATGATCAAATCAGGAACAAACACCAAATTCAACCGGTCATTCCACCCATGAAAAACAGTAAATCATAACCAGTCACAAGATGCATTAGATCAGATATAAAGCCTAATTTCAAATGAACTGAAAAATCTATGATCAGATGAGGAACAAACAGCAAAATGTTCATTCCAAACATGAAAACCAGTCTGTCTATAAATCATAACCAGTCACAAGATGAAAAAAATTAGATCAGATATTTTAAAGCTTCCATGAAACCTAATTTCAATTGAATGACAAAATCGAAATTATGAACAAATCTCTTGAAAAACACCAAATTCAACCGGTGATTCTGGAAGTTCTCTTGCCATGAAAAACAGTAAATCATAACCAGTCACAAGATGCATTAGATCAGATATAAAGCCTAAATTCAAATGAACTTTTGAAAAATCTATGATCAAATCAGGAACAAACACCAAATTCAACCGGGCATTCCACCCATGAAAAACTGTAAATCATAACTCCCAGAAGATCGCTACCCGTTTTTGTTTTCGCCCTCTTTTCTGCAGATCCGTGACCGTTTCCGATAATTATTATTGATCATCATGCATTTAGATCAGACATAAAGCCTAAATTCAAAATGAACTGAAAAAATCTATGATCAAATCAGGAACAAAATCAAATTCAACCGGTCATTCCACCCATGAAAAACAGTAAATCATAACCAGTCACAAGATGCATTAGATCAGACATAAAGCCTAAATTCAAATGAACTGAAAAATCTATGATCAAATCAGGAACAAACACCTAAATTCAACCGGCGAAATTCCACCCATGAAAAACAGTAAATTCAAATGAACTAAAAGTCACAAGATGCATTAGATCAGATGAAAAATAAAAAAAGTGATAAATTTAAATGAACTGAAAAATCTATGATCAAATCAGTTCAAAAGAAACACCAAAAACCGGTCATTCCACATGAAAAACTGTGAAAATCTTTTTAACCAGTCACAAGAGCCTTAAATTCAAATGAACTCTAAATTCAAATAGGAACAAACTGAAATTCTGTCATCATAGAACAAAACCAGAAATTCAACCGGAAAATTATGATCCAAACCTGTTTAAAACCATTAAAATTCAAATGCATTGAATCAGATATAAAAAATTCAAATGAATGAAAATCATGATCAAATCAGACCAAACACCAAATTCAACCAATCATTCCAGTTTTCCATGAAAAAAGTAAATCATAAAGTCACAAGATGCATTAGATCAGACATAAAAGCCTCCTAAATTCAAATGAACTGAAAAATCTATGATCAAATCAGGAACAAACACCAAATTCAACCGGTCATTCCACCCATGAAAAAGAGTAAATCATAACCAGTCACAAGATGCATTAGATCAGATATAAAGCCTAAATTCAAATGAACTGAAAAATCTATGATCAAAATTCAACCGGAAATAACCAGTCACAAGATGCATTAGATCAGAAAAAATGAACTGAAAAATCTATGATCAAATGAGGAACAAACACCAAATTCAACCGGTCATTCCACCATGAAAAATGTAAATCATAACCAGTCACAAGATGCATTAGATCAGACATAAAGCCTAAATTCAAATGAACTGAAAATCTATGATCAAATCAGGAACAAACACCAAATTCAACCGGTCTTTCCACCCATGAAAAACAGTAAATCATAACCAGTCACAAGATGCATTAGATCAGATAAAAATTCAAAAATGAACTGAAAAATCTATGATCAAATGAGGAACAAAAAAAAAATTCAACCGGTCATTCCAATGAAAAAACAGTAAATCATAACCAGTCACAAGATGCATTAGATCAGATATAAAGCCTAAATTCAAATGAACTGAAAAATCTATGATCAAATCAGGAACAAACACCAAATTCAACCGGTCATTCCCCATGAAAACAGTAAATCATAACCAGTCACAAGATGCATTAGATCAGACATAAAGCCTAAAAATTCAAATGAACTGAAAAATCTATGATCAAATCAGGAACAAACACCAAATTCAACCGGTCATTCCACCCATGAAAACAGTAAATCATAACCAGTCACAAGATGCTGAAAAATTAGATCAGACATAAAATTCCTAAATGCAAATGAACTGTAAAAAAAATCTATGATCAAATCAGGAACAAACACCAAATTCAACCGGTCATTCCACCCATGAAAAACAGTAAATCATAACCAGTCACAAGATGCATTAGATTAGATATAAAGCCTAAATTCAAATGAACTGAAAAATCTATGATCAAATCAGAACAAACACCAAATTCAACCGGTCATTCCACCCATGAAAACAGTAAAATAACCAGTCACAAGATGCATTAGATCAGATATAAAGCCTAAATTCAAATGAACTGAAAAATCTATGATCAAATCAGGAACAAACACCAAATTCAACCGGTCATTCCACCCATGAAAAAAAAATCAGTAAAATCAAGATGCATTAGATCAGACATAAAGCCTAAATTCAAATGAACTGAAAAATCTAGATCACATTTAAATCATAACCAGTCACAAGATGCATTAGATCAGATATAAAGCCTAAATTCAAATGAACTGAAAAATCTATGATCAAATCAGGAACAAACACCAAATTCAACCGGTCATTCCACCCATGAAAAACAGTAAATCATAACCAGTCACAAGATGCAAGATCAGATATAAAGCCTAAATTCAAATGAACTGAAAATCTATGATCAAATCAGGAACAAACACCAAATTCAACCGGTCATTCCATGCATTAAAGTCACAAGATGCATTAGATCAGACAAAGCCTAAATTCAAATGAACTGAAAAATCTATGATCAAATCAGGAACAAACACCAAATTCAACCGGTCATTCCACCCATGAAAAACTGTAAATCATAGCCAGTCACAAGATGCATTAGATTAGATATAAAGCCTAAATTTAAATGAACTGAAAAATCAATGATCAAATCAGGACCAAACACCAAATTCAACCGGTCATTCCATCCATGAAAAACAGTAAATCATAACCAGTCACAAGATGCATTAGATCAGATATATAGCCTAAATTCGAATGAACTGAAAAATCTATGATCAAATGAGGAACAAACACCAAATTCAACCGGTCATTCCACACATGAAAAACAGTAAATCATAACCAGCCACAAGACACATTAAATCAGCTATAAAGCCTAAATTCAAATGAACTGAAAAATCTATGATCAGATCAGGAACAAACACCAAATTCAACCGGTCATTCCACCCATGAAAAAAACAGTAAATCATAACCAGTCACAAGATGCATTAGAAGCCTAAATTCAAATGAACTGAAAATCTATGATCAAATCGGACAAACACCAAATTCAAACATTCCAGAACAAAAACAGTAAAATTAACCAACCGGTCATTCCACCCTAAATTCAAAAACTGAAAAATCTATGATCAAATCAGGAACAAAACCAAATTCAACCGGTCATTTATGAAAACAGTAAATCATAACCAGTCAAGACATTAAGATATAAAGCCTAAATTCAAATGAACTGAAAAATCTATGATCAAATCAGGAACAAACACCAAATTCAACCGGTCATTCCACCATGAAAAACTGTAAATCATAACCAGTCACAAGATGCATTAGATCAGATATAAAGCCTAAATTCAAATGAACTGAAAAATCTATGATCAAATCAGGAACAAACACCAAATTCAACCGGTCATTCCACCCATGAAAACAGTAAATCATAACCAGTCACAAGATGCATTAGATCAGATATAAAGCCTAAATTCAAATGAACTGAAAAATCTATGATCAAATCAGGAACAAACACCAAATTCAACCGGTCATTCCACCCCATGAAAAACAGTAAATCATAACCAGTCACAAGATGCATTAGATCAGATATAAAGCCTAAATTCAAATGAACTGAAAATCTATGATCAAATGAGGAACAAACACCAAATTCAACCGGTCATTCCAACATGAAAACAGTAAATCACCAACCAGTCACAAGATGCATTAGATTAGATATAAAGCCTAAATTCAAATGAACTGAAAAATCTATGATCAAATCAGGAACAAGATCAAACACCAAATTCAACCGGTCATTCCACCATGAAAAACAGTAAATCATAACCAGTCACAAGATGCATTAGATCAGATATAAAGCCTAAATTCAAATGAACTGAAAAATCTATGATCAAATCAGGAACAAACACCAAATTCAACCGGTCATTCAGTCAGCCATTGAAAACCTAAATGAAAAACAAGTAAATCATAACCAGTCATAAAGATTCAAATGAACTGAAAATTAGATCAGAAAAATCATCAAAAAACACCAAATTCAAATTGAACTGAAAAAAAATCAACCAGTCACAAGATCATTAGATCAGACACAAAGCCTAAATTCAAATGAACGGTCATTCAAATCAGGAACAAAACCAAAAAAACAGTAAAATAACCAGTCACAAGATGCATTAGATCAGATATAAAGCCTAAATTCAAATGAACTGAAAATCTATGATCAAATCAGGAACAAACACCAAATTCAACCGGTCATTCCACCCATGAAAAACAGTAAATCATAGCCAGTCACAAGATGCATTAGATTAGATATAAAGCCTAAATTCAAATGAACTGAAAAATCTATGATCAAATCAGGAACAAACACCAAATTCAACCGGTCATTCCACCCATGAAAAAGAGTAAATCAACCATTCACAAGATGCATTAGATCAGACACCCTAAATTCAAATGAACTGAAAAATCTATGATCAAATCCAGAACAAACACCAAATTCAACCGGTCATTCCATCCATGAAAAACAGTAAATCATAACCAGTCACAAGATGCATTAGATCAGACATAAAGCCTAAATTCAAATGAACTGAAAATCTATGATCAAATCAGGAAAAACACCAAATTCAACCGGTCAATGAAAACGGTAAATCAACCAGTCACAAGATGCATTAGATCAGATATAAAGCCTAAATTCAAATGAACTGAAAAATCTATGATCAAATCAGGAACAAACACCAAATTCAACCGGTCATTCCACCCATGAAAACAGTAAATCATAACCAGTCACAAGATGCATTAGATCAGATATAAAGCCTAAATTCAAATGAACTGAAAATCTATGATCAAATCAGGAACAAACACCAAATTCAACCGGCCATTCCACCCATGAAAAACAGTAAATCCTAACCAGTCGCAAGATGCATTAGATCAGACATAAAGCCTAAATTGAAATGAACTGAAAAATCTATGATCAAATCAGGAACAAACACCAAATTCAACCGGTCATTCCACCCATGAAAAACAGTAAATCATAGTCAGTCACTAGATGCATTAGTTTAGATATAAAGCCTAAATTCAAATGAACTGAAAAATCTATGATCAAATCAGGAACAAACACCAAATTCAACCGGTCATTCCACCAAATGAAAAAGTAAATCACAAACCATTCACAAGATGCATTAGATCAGACATAAAGCCTAAATTCAACCAAATGAAAAATCTATGATAAAATCAGGTCAAACACCAAATTCAACCGGTCATTCCACACATGAAAACAGTAAATCATAACCAGTCACAAGATGCATTAGATCAGACATAAAGCCTAAATTCAAATGAACTGAAAAATCTATGATCAAATCAGGAACAAACACCAAATTCAACCGGTCATTCCACCCATGAAAAACAGTAAATCATAACCAGTCACAAGATGCATTAGATCAGACATAAAGCCTAAATTCAAATGAACTGAAAAATCTATGATCAAATCAGGAAAACACCAAAGGAACAAACACCCATGAAAAATAAATCAAGTCCAAGGTCATTCCAGACCGCAAAGCCTAAATTCCATGAACTGAAAAACAGTCAAATGAGGAACATAACAAAAATTCAGTCATTCCACAAAATAAATTAAATCAGATGCATAAAGCCTAAATTCAAATGAACTGAAAAATCTATGATCAAATCAGGAACAAACACCAAATTCAACCGGTCATTCCACCCATGAAAAACAGTAAATCATAACCAGTCACAAGATGCATTAGATCAGACATAAAGCCTAAATTCAAATGAACTGAAAAATCTATGATCAAATCAGGAACAAACACCAAATTCAACCGGTCATTCCACCCATGAAAAACAGTAAATCATAACCAGTCACAAGATGCATTAGATCAGACATAAAGCCTAAATTCAAATGAACTGAAAATCTATGATCAAATCAGGACAAAACACCAAATTCAACCGGTCATTCCACCCATGAAAACAGTAAATCAACCAGTCACATTAAGATGCATTAGAAAAATCTAGATCAAATCAAAACCTAAATTCAAATGAACTGAAAAATCTATGATCAAATGAGGAACTGAAAACACCAAAAATTCAACCGGTCATTCCACCCATGAAAAACAGTAAATCATAACCAGTCACAAGATGCATTAGATCAGCTATAAAGCCTAAATTCAAATGAACTGAAAAATCTATGATCAAATCAGGACAAACACCAAATTCAACCGGTCATTCCATCCTTGAAAACAGTAAAAACCAGTCACAAAGATGCATTAAATCAGACATAAAGCCTAAATTCAAATGAACTGAAAAATCTATGATCAAATCAGACAAACACCAAATTCAACCGGTCATTAACCCATTGAAAAAACAGTAAAAATAACCAGTCACAAGATGCATTAGATCAGACATAAAGCCCTAAATTCAAATGAACTGAAAATCTATGATCAAATCAGGCACAAACACCAAATTCAACCGGTCATTCCACCCATGAAAAACAGTAAATCATAACCAGTCACAAGATGCATTAGATCAGACATAAAGCCTAAATTCAAATGAACTGAAAAATCTATGATCAAATCAGGAATAAACACCAAATTCAACCGGTCATTCCACCCATGAAAGAGAGTAAATCAACCAGTCACAAGATGCATTAGATCAGACATAAAGCCTAAATTCAAATGAACTGAAAAATCTATGATCAAATCTGGAACAAACACCAAATTCAACCGGTCATTCCACCCATGAAAAACAGTAAATCATAACCAGTCACAAGATGCATTAGATCAGACATAAAGCCTAAATTCAAATGAACTCGAAAATCTATGATCAAATCAGGAATAAACACCAAATTCAACCGGTCATTCCACCCATGAAAGAGAGTAAATCAACCAGTCACAAGATGCATTAGATTAGATATAAAGCCTAAATTCAAATGAACTGAAAAATCTATGATCAAATCAGGAACATACACCAAATTCAACCGGTCTTTCCACCCATGAAAAACAGTAAATCATAACCAGTCGCAAGATGCATTGGATCAGATATAAAGCCTAATTTCAAATGAACTGAAAAATCTATGATCAAATCAGAACAAACACCAAATTCAACCGGTCATTCCTCTATGAAAAACAGTAAAATCATAACCAGTCACAAGATGCATTAGATCAGATATAAAGCCTAAATTCAAATGAACTGAAAAATCTATGATCAAATGAGAACAAACACCAAATTCAACCGGTCATTCCACATATGAAAAACAGTAAATCATAACCAGTCACAAAGATGCATTAGATCAGACATAAAGCCTAAATTCAAATGAACTGAAAAATCTATGATCAAATCAGGAACAAACACCAAATTCAACCGGTCATTCCACACATGAAAACTGTAAATCATAACCAGTCACAAGATGCATTAGATCAGATATAAAGCCCTAAATTCAAATGAACTGAAAAATCTATGATCAAATGAGGAACAAACACAAAATTCAACCGGTCATTCCACCCATGAAAAACAGTAAATCATAACCAGTCACAAGATGCATTAGATCAGACATAAAGCCTAAATTCAAATGAACTGAAAAATCTATGATCAAATCAGGAACAAACACCAAATTCAACCGGTCATTCCACCCATGAAAAACAGTAAATCATAACCAGTCACAAGATGCATTAGATCAGACATAAAGCCTAAATTCAAATGAACTGAAAAATCTATGATCAAATCTGGAACAAACACCAAATTCAACCGGTCATTCCACCCATGAAAAACAGTAAATCATAACCAGTCACAAGATGCATTAGATCAGACATAAAGCCTAAATTCAAATGAACTCGAAAATCTATGATCAAATCAGGAATAAACACCAAATTCAACCGGTCATTCCACCCATGAAAAAGAGTAAATCATAACCAGTCACAAGATGCATTAGATCAGATATAAAGCCTAAATTCAAATGAACTGAAAAATCTATGATCAAATCAGGAACAAACACCAAATTCAACCGGTCATTCCACCCATGAAAACAGTAAATCATAACCAGTCACAAGATGCATTAGATCAGACATAAAGCCTAAATTCAAATGAACTGAAAAATCTATGATCAAATCAGGAACAAAACACCAAATTCAACCGGTCATTCCACCCATGAAAACAGTAAATCATAACCAGTCACAAGATGCATTAGATCAGACATAAAGCCTAAATTCAAATGAACTGAAAATCTATGATCAAATGAGAACAAACACCAAATTCAACCGGTCATTCCACCCATGAAAAAACAGTAAATCATAACCAGTCACAAGATGCATTAGATCAGACATAAAGCCTAAATTCAAATGAACTGAAAAATCTATGATCAAATCAGGAACAAACACCAAATTCAACCGGTCATTCCACCCATGAAAAACAGTAAATCATAACCAGTCACAAGATGCATTAGATCAGACATAAAGCCTAAATTCAAATGAACTGAAAAATCTATGATCAAATCAGGAACAAACACCAAATTCAAATTCCACCATGAAAAACAGTAAATCAACCAGTCACAAGATCATTTAGATATAAACCTAAATTCAAATGAACTGAAAATCAGAACAAATTCAAAACATGAAAAAATTCAACCGGTCATTCCACCTAAATTCATGAAAAACAGTAAATCATAACCAGATGCATCAGACATAAAGCCTAAATCAGAAAAACTATGATCAAAAGAAAATCACCAAATTCAAAATTCCAAATGAAAAACTGAAAATCACATGAAAAAAAGATGCATTAGATCTGACATAAAGCCTAAATCAAAATGAACTGAAAAAAATCATGTGATCAAATCAGGAACAAACACCAAATTCAACCGGTCATTCCACCCATGAAAAACAGTAAATCATAACCAGTCACAAGATGCATTAGATCAGACATAAAGCCTAAATTCAAATGAACTGAAAAATCTATGATCAAATCAGAACAAACACCAAATTCAACCGGTCATTCCACCCATGAAAAACAGTAAATCATAACCAGTCACAAGATGCATTAGATCAGACATAAAGCCTAAATTCAAATGAACTGAAAATCTATGATCAAATGAGGAACAAACACCAAATTCAACCGGTCATTCCACCCATGAAAACAGTAAATCAACCAGTCACAAGATGCATTAGATCAGACATAAAGCCTAAATTCAAATGAACTGAAAATCTATGATCAAATGAGGAACAAACACCAAATTCAACCGGTCATTCCACCCATGAAAAAACAGTAAATCATAACCAGTCACAAGATGCATTAGATCAGACATAAAGCCTAAATTCAAATGAACTGAAAAATCTATGATCAAATGAGGAACAAACACCAAAAATTCAACCATGGTAAATCATAATTCCATGCATTAAATCAGATGCCTAAATTCAAAAAACTGAAAAATCTATGTAAATCATAACCAGTCACAAGATGCATTAGATCAGACATAAAGCCTAAATTCAAATGAACTGAAAAAATCTATGATCAAATCAGGAACAAACACCAAATTCAACCGGTCATTCCACCCATGAAAAACTGTAAATCATAACCAGTCACAAGATGCATTTGATCAGACATAAAGCCTAAATTCAAATGAATTGAAAAATCTATGATCAAATGAGGAACAAACACAAAATTCAACCGGTCATTCCACCCATGAAAAACTGTGAATCATAACCAGTCACAAGATGCATTAAATCAGATATAAAGCCTAAATTCAAATAAACTGAAAAATCTATGATCAAATCAGGAACAAACACCAAATTCAACCGGTCATTCCTCCTATGACAAACAGTAAATGAACCAGTCACAAGATGCATTAGATCAGATATAAAGCCTAAATTCAAATGAACTGAAAAATCTATGATCAAATGAGGAACAAACACCAAATTCAACCGGTCATTCCACCATTAAATCAACCATTCACAAGATGCATTAATCAGACATAAAGCCTAAATTCAAATGAACTGAAAAATCTATGATCAAATCAGGAACAAACACAAAAATTCAACCGGTCATTCCACACATGAAAAATGTAAATCATAACCAGTCACAAGATGCATTAAGCCTAAATTCAAATGAACTGAAAAATCAATGATCAAATGAGGAACAAACACCAAATTCAACCGGTCATTCCACCCATGAAAAACAGTAAATCATAACCAGTCACAAGATGCATTAGATCAGACATAAAGCCTAAATTCAAATGAACTGAAAAATCTATGATCAAATGAGGAAAAAACACCAAATTCAACCGGTCATTAAACCCATGAAAAACAGTAAATCATAACCAGTCACAAGATGCTTTAGATCAGACATAAATCCTAAATTCTAATGAACTGAAAAATCTATGATCAAATCAGGAACAAACATCAAATTCAACCGGTCATTCCACCCATGAAAAACAGTAAATCATAGCCAGTCACAAGATGCATTAGATTAGATATAAAGCCTAAATTCAAATGAACTGAAAAATCTATGATCAAATCAGGAACAAACACCAAATTCAACCGGTCATTCCACAGTAAATCATGAAAAAGATCAGACATAAATCAACCATTCACAAGACCATGAAAAACAGCATTAGATCAGACATTAAGAACCCTAAATTCAAATGAACTGAAAAATCTATGATAAAATCAGGATCAAACACCAAATTCAACCGGTCATTCCACACATGAAAAACAGTAAATCATAACCAGTCACAATATGCATTTGTTCAGACATAAAGCCTAAATTCAAATGAACTGAAAAATCTATGATCAAATCACGAAAATCACCAAATTCAACCGGTCATTCCACCCTTGAAAAACAGTAAATCAACCAGTCACAAGATGCATTAGATCAGACATAAATCCTAAATACAAATGAACTGAAAAATCTATGATCAAATCAGGAACAAACACCAAATTCAACCGGTCATTCCACACATGAAAAACTGTAAATCATAACCAGTCACAAGATGCTTTGGATCAGACATAATTCCTAAATGCAAATGAAGTGAAAAATCTATGATCAAATCAGGAACAAACACCAAATTGAACCGGTCATTTCACACATGAAAAACTGTAAATCATAACCAGTCACAAGATGCATTAGATCAGACATAAAGCCTAAATTCAAATGAACTGAAAAATCTATGATCAAATGAGGAACAAACGCAAAATTCAACCGGTCATTCCACCCATGAAAAACAGTAAATCATAACCAGTCACAAGATGCATTAAATCAGATATAAAGCCTAAATTCAAATAAACTGAAAAATCTATGATCAAATCAGGAACAAACACCAAATTCAACCGGCCATTCCACCCATGAAAAACAGTAAATCCTAACCAGTCGCAAGATGCATTAGATCAGACATAAAGCCTAAATTTAAATGAACTGAAAAATCTATGATCAAATCAGGAACAAACACCAAATTCAACCGGTCATTCCTCCTATGACAAACAGTAAATCAACCAGTCACAAGATGCATTAGATCAGATATAAAGCCTAAATTCAAATGAACGGAAAATCTATGATCAAATGAGTAACAAACACCAAATTCAACCGGTCATTCCACCCATGAAAAACAGTAAATCAACCATTCACAAGATGCATTAGATCAGACATAAAGCCTAAATTCAAATGAACTGAAAAATCTATGATCAAATCAGGAACAAACACCAAATTCAACCGGTCATTCCACACATGAAAAACTGTAAATCATAACCAGTCACAAGATGCATTAGATCAGACATAAAGCCTAAATTCAAATGAACTGAAAAATCTATGATCAAATGAGGAACAAACACCAAATTCAACCGGTCATTCCACCCATGAAAAACAGTAAATCCTAACCAGTCACAAGATGCATTAGATCAGACATAAAGCCTAAATTCAAATGAACTGAAAAATCTATGATCAAATGAGGAACAAACACCAAATTCAACCGGTCATTCCACCCATGAAAAACAGTAAATCATAACCAGTCACAAGATGCATTAGATCAGATATAAAGCCTAAATTCAAATGAACTGAAAAATCTATGATCAATTCAGGAACAAACACCAAATTCAACCGGTCATTCCACCCATGAAAAACAGTAAATCATAACCAGTCGCAAGATGCATTAGATCAGAAATAAAGCCTAAATTGAAATGAACTGAAAAACCTATGATCAAATCAGGAACAAACACCAAATTCAACCGGTCATTCCACCCATGAAAAACAGTAAATCAACCAGTCACAAGATGCATTAGATCAGACATAAAGCCTAAATTCAAATGAACGGAAAATCTATGATCAAATGAGGAACAAACACCAAATTTAACCGGTCATTCCACCCATGAAAAACAGTAAATCATAACCAGTCACAAGATGCATTAGATCAGATATACAGCCTAAATTCAAATGAACTGAAAAATCTATGATCAAATCATGAACAAACACCAAATTCAACCGGTCATTCCACCCCTGAAAAACAGTAAATCATAACCAGTCACAAGATGCATTAGATCAGACATAAAGCCTAAATTCAAATGAACTGAAAAATCTATGATCAAATCAGGAACAAACACCAAATTCAACCGGTCATTCCACCCACAAAAAACAGTAAATCATAACCAGTCACAAGATGCATTAGATCAGACATAAAGCCTAAATTCATTGAACTGAAAATCTATGATCAAATCAGGATCAAACACCAAATTCAACCGGTCATTCCACCCATGAAAAACTGTAAATCGTAACCAGTCACAAGATGCATAAGTCAGACAGAAAGCCTAAATTCAAATGAACTGAAAAATCTATGATCAAATCAGGAACAAACACCAAATTCATCCGGTCATTCCACACATGAAAAACAGTAAATCATAACCAATCACAAGATGCATTAGATCAGACAATAAGCCTAATTTCAAATGAACTGAAAAATCTATGATCAAATCAGGAACAAACACCAAATTCAACCGGTCATTCCACCCATGAAAAACAGTTATTCATCACAAGATCAGACATAAAGCCTAAATTCAAATGAACTCAAAAATCATATGCTCAGATCGCGAAGAAAAAGCGAATTCAAATGGTCGTAAATATTTATTAAACCCAAGACAAGTAAATTATAACCAGTTTCAAATAGATCAGACAAAAAGCACAAATTCAAATGAACTCAAAATCTCTACTCAGATCAGGAACAAACATCAAATTCAACTGGTTGTAAAAGTTTATTCCACCCAAGACAAACAGTAAAATATAACCAGTCACAATATGCATTGTCTAAAAAATGCATAAACTCAAATGGACTCAAACATCTATGATCAGATCAGGAACAAACAGCAAAATCAACCGGTCGTAAATATTTATTCCACCTAAGACAATCAGTGATTTTAACTAGTGTCAATGTGCATTTGATGAGACATAATTCACAAATTCAAATAAACTCAAAAATCTATGCTCAGATCTGGAACAAGAGCGAATTCAACTTGCCGGAAAAATTTATTCCGCTCAAGAAAACAGTAAAATACAACCAGTCTCAAGATGCATTAGATCAGACAAAAAGCAGAAATTCGAATGAACAAAAAAATATATGCTCAGATCAGGAATATACAGCAAATTCCATCGGATGTAAAAATTTATTCCAGCATAGACAAACAGTAAAATATAACCAATCACAACATGCATTAGATCAGACAAAAAGCAGAAATTCAAATAAACTCAAAGATCTATGCTCAGATGTGGAACAAACAGCAAATTCAACCTGTCGTTAAAGTGTATTCCACCGAAGACAAATAGTAAAAAAGTCGCAAGATGCATTAGATCAGGCAAAAAGTATAACTCAAAATCTTTACTCAAATCTGGAACAAACATCGACATCAATCGGTCGTAAAAATTTATTACACCCAAGACAAACAGCATCCATCATATCAGACAAAAAAGCATAAATTTAAATGATTCTATACTTAGATCAGGAACAAACAGCAAATTCAACCGATCCTAAAAATTTATTCAACCCATGACAAACTGTAAAATAGAACCAATCGCATTAGCTCAAACAAAAACCTGAAGAAAATGAACTCAAAAATCTATGTCCAGATCATGAATAAACAGCAAATTCAATAGGTCGTAAAAAATTATTCCGTCCAGTAGAAACAGTAAAATATAACCAGTCACAAGATGCATTAAATCAGACAAAAAGCATGAATTCAAATGAATTCAAAAGTCTATGCTCGGATCAGGAACAAACAACAATTTCCACTAAGCGTAAAAATTTATCCCTCCCTAGACCAACAGTAAAATATAACCAGTCACATATTGCATTACATCAGAGAAATAGCATTAATACAAATGAACTAAAACGTTTATGAATAAAGTTCAGGAATAAAGTGCAAATTAAACCGGTCGTAAAAATTTATTCGATCCAAGACGAACAGTAGAATATAACCCGTCAGAATATGAACTCAGATACCTGTGCTCAGATCAGGAAAGAGAGCACATTCAACCGGTCGTAAAAATTTATTCAACGCATAAAAAACAGTAAAATATAATCTGTCACAAGGTGCATTAGAGCAGACAAAAAGCATAAATTCAAATGTATTCAAAAATCTATGCTCATTTCAGGAACAGTAAATTCATCGGTCGTGAAACTTTACTCCGCCCAGAAGCAGCTGATAATGCATCTCACCTCGCAGTGTCTTCTATCAGATAAGCAAAACGCTTTCGCTTCTTTAGGTCAACTGTTGATGTATTAACTATTATTGCGGAAACAATCGACATCGTCTAGTTTTAGGTGAAGCTCGTGTCATTGCTTCATATGTCTTGAAGGCATTTATCAGGTTTTTGTATGAAGTTATGTACGGTTATGTTAATTCTTGATTAATTTTTTAACTTATTGAATCTTTCTTATCATATTGTGGAATCTCCCACAACACAACCAGCCTTACCTCTTTGTAGGAAATGCACTTTTCCTATCTGGTAAGCCAAATTCTACTTTCAGACAATATAACAAGTATTAATTGGTCAATCACCTCCAATCTGGCTTGCTGATTGGTCAGTTCCTACCAATCAAACCGCCTGCACGCTACCAATCTGTTTTCCCGCTCATATGCTGGGAGCCACTCAGCCATTATAAAAACCGAACACGTGTGAACCTTTCGAGTAGTAGTTACCAAGTAGTTACCAAGTGCCAAGATGTAACCTTCACCGACTCCCGTCTTAGTCATTGCTGACCAGACGTTAAAGATAATTACCAACTTTAGACAGTCAGACCTCCACACCTAGAGAGATGCCCATCAACTCCACGCCAGTCAAAACTCTGACTTTGCCGCGTAAAAATATTCTCTGACTCAGCAACCTTCGGGCACACTCTATCTCTCTCTAGAACATTTCTCAAATTTTACTTGCTATACTTTCAAAGTGATATTTCTCACTACATAACAAGTATCAGTAACTAACAATCTATTTTTCTCAAGCAGATAAAGGTACGCAACTTTGAACAACTTTGAATATTTGTATAAATTGTATATAAATTGATGTTATTGTCATGCATTCAACTTTTGTCTTGTTTTCAAATTTATTTGCATGATTTGTTCCAAGTATTTGTTCTAAATAATTGTTGTAGAACACAGCCTCGAAATTCCTTCTGATCAATTTAAACACAATCACCAGTCCGCAACAATATCACGAAATTAAAGTTGTATTGCACGGCCATACTTCAAATATTTTTGCACTAATGCACGTGCCCCCAAGGTCCTACTTTTTATAAACGACCTTCCTGGTGTCATAATATGTATCTATGTTGATGACACAATTATTTACTCCTGTCTTCATAGTAAGTCTGACCGGTTCAATAAGATCAAATTTGCAGCTATTCTCATAAATGACATACAATTTATTGTTAAGTGGAGCAAGAAATTGCGTCTCAATTTTAACGCCTCCAAAACAACACTGCTCTTTTAATCGTCTGAGAGAAACTCTTTTTCCTTCTAATGTCTAATGCTAATTTCCAGAATTCTGACTCATTGTGCCTTCTTGGGCTCATGTTTTACATTGACATGAATCAGAAAAATTATATTGAATCAATTGCAAGATCCGCTGCTAGGAAAGTTGGTTCTCAGACAATTTTTCTCGCCAGAATCTATTTTACACATTTATAGATCTACCATTCGACCATGCATTGAATATTGATGCCATATTTGCTCTGGTATTACTTATATGTATTTAGAGATTCTTGATCAAATCTAGAGAAGAAATTGAAAAGTTATTTGTCTGGCATCTCGGCTTCAGACACATTCCCACTACTGTGACGTAGCTTCCCTCTGCATTTCTATAAATAGATTCATGGAAATTGTTCTAATGCTTTCCTCTGTGGGATCTAAACTTTATGAATTTCAGAGTGGTACTAGATTGGCGACAAAGTATCATGATTTATAATTGCAATGACAAGATATAATCATAAATTCTATGCTAACAGTTTCTTCTCTCGCGCTTCTCGCTTGCGGGTCTATCTTCCGTCTTCTTGTTTTCCAGTCAAGTTCGATTTTCAAAAATTTATATGCAAAATTAGTCGTTACCTTCTGTCTTCTTAGTGTCCGGATTTATTTTTGCAAGCTACTAATGTGTTATCAATATAGAACATTTATAAACTGTTTAGAATGACATGTCAATCAAAATATATTACCTATAAGACAACTAGGTTCTGCGACTTTTCTGTGACGCTTCTGTTAATTATTCCTTTAATAGTTATTTCTCAGATACTCTTGTACGTTTCATTGAAATAAAATGAATAAAATGGGCTTTACTCTGGAAAGTTCTCTAAAAATTCTTCGACTTTGTATAAGTTTCCTTGACTCCTACTAAACGTAAACAAATAGGAAATTCAAACTACTTTATAATGTTGTAGGGAAATTTGCTATACTTTTTCATAGAAAGATATAGAAATTTATAAACTATTTTTTTCAAAGAAAACTTTTGCCTTGACTGTTCTCACGTTAATAGTGATATTAAAAATTAAATGACCTCTATTTACATTCGATATTAACTATAACGTACAGCTTTACTTGAGAGAACGATGAATATTTTAATTACGACATCTCTCTTTTCTCTCTTTGTAGTAGGGCATAGAATTATTCCATACTAAGAATTTAAAATGAGAAACACTGAAATGTTAATGAAATCAATGTAAGTGTGCAATAAAATTATCAAATATGAATTTCTGGACTGTCCATCACTTTTTAAGATTTTTCTACTGAAATAACCTTTGCTTTTTCCTTATTCTACCGACCATCCTATAATGGTTCTGAATTAAACGGCCTCATATATGTTTCGATGTCAAGTTAAAAATGGTTAGTTATCAATAATCGTTGTGTATATTTGTTTCTTTTTACGGAGCTATGTTTCAAGTAATAGATGTGTATATAAAAGGACAAAAAAAAAGTACATCTGACCTGCGTATACTTGTCTCTTACGACTCTTGAGGTGCTTATAAAGTCTCTTGTATTTTGGTGGAACCTCGTTCGGGCCATGGACGGCTTGGAAGGGTAAATATAAAAACAGGGGCTGGAATAAACGCGAAATACAACATGAAATTTACATTCTTGCAGTACAATATCGTGCAATTAATGTTATGCATTAATGTTTAAAGGGAATATATATTTAGTCTAAAAACATGTATAAATAATTTAAATCTTCATATAAACTTCGGATATAGAAATAAACGAACAATCAAAATATCATTTCATTTTAACTCTCCTTAGATATATTTCATCCTTAAATAATTGTTTTCGTTTTGTTGCGATGTTTTCCACTATATTGACTGAATAAATATGTTTGAATGAAACGATTAAAAATTAGCGACGACCAAATACCATCATTTTTTAACTCCCTTTAAATCAAGAGTTTTTAATCGGGAATATGTTCCCACTGGGCGTACGCGACAAAAATTCAAGGGGGATACGCGCTTTTTCGCACGTTCTCCACACTTAGTATTTGGACTAATTATTCGACATAATGTTTGTGCATAAGAACTGGAGAGTAAAACAATATTAAATTCAAATTAAGCTTTCTAAAGGGGTATTTCTCAACTAATCATTAAAATTTAGATTTTCATGAACTCTCTGGTCCATGAATTACGTCTGTGTTTTCTGCATATATACGTGCCTATATCGAGCTGATTTAATACAATGTCCTCACTAAAGGACGAAATTACTACTGTAATTTCCGTACTATAAGTCATGCAGTATAAGAATTTGAAAAAGTTAGTAAAGTAACAAGTCAAGTACCAAGCTTGTACTTAGCAATCCGGGACTCTGATTGGCTGTCCAATCAGGAGCCTTTCCTGGGGCAACGAGAAAAACTCAATTCTGAAATCTTCCTCTTTTACAACCTTAGTCGCCACACGTTTTGCGAGCCGGGACATTAATGGAAACAGAAACCGCGAAGCCCACCTTGTTCCTTGGACATTCTCCTAACAGTTAAGTTCGCAAATTTAAATTATGTTTGCAAGCCTTCTTTTTACATATTGTGCATACACCTTTTTCTGTACAATAAACCTTTTGAACATAACCAGTCATTGTTTTTCAAGTATGTCCGTCCTTGTCTTTGACTTTGTGAACCTAAATTGTACACGGAAATCTACATTTTACAAATATACCGCTTTCGGACAAGAATCCACTAATTGTTTAAACCTAGAAGGAGTGTCTAAATAATAATAATAAAAAAAAAAAAAACTTTCTGAACTGTTCTTAAAAAGAACGTAAAACACGTGGAGAAACACAATTTCAAATCGAATTCTATGAAAACAGCTTTTCTGAACTGTTCGTGACGAAAAATGGAAAATTTTAAAAGCTTAAAAGGAGTTAAAACCATTTTCAACAGTAGGGAAAGTTATAATAGAAAAATTAACGCTACATTGGAAATTCACGAAAATGAAGAAAAATTAAAAAAACAAAAAACAAAAAAAACATTATTTCATGACTGGTAAAAAAAAAAATACCAACTCTAAACAGTAACATAGAAGAACAAAGTAACAAAGCCGGAATAGACTTAGAAACATATGGGCTAATAACAGACCAGATGCAATAAATGTTGTATCTGTGAAATAAATAAACGACTTTCGATAAAGAAGTCCTTTTTAGCGTCTACGACGACTACAACAGTTGGAATAGGAAGAGATTTATTAGCCACCTTGACTAATATACAGTCTTACAAACTTCAAGCGGAAAGAATCCTGAAAAATTTGAATTTAAAAATTTTCTCCCACAGTTTAACAACTGACTTTAAAAATCTATCGCACCCGGTCGGAAGTTACTGCCGGCTACTCAAACGTCTGAAAGCGTCACGGCGGAAAACAGAACGAATGCCGTTTATTTCCGGTGACTCAGCGTTTTTCAGAGAACGATGCACAAAAAGCAAAACAAATGAAACATAAACATACACAAGTCCTCCTAATGACCAAAAACTATTTTATATACACATGGAGTCCAAATGAAACCCATGTGTACAGTCAAAATGCGGAGGGTAATTTTTAGTCATCAACCAAAAGACATTGCCAACCGGCAACGATGCTAACCGCAGCCGACATAAACACAGCCGATTTCTTCCACCAAATAACTTGGCCGACTCGGGCGGAGAGGAACCCGGACGAGGCTCCGCCGAAGGGCAGAGTCTCGTTTGGAGTGGTTGACTGCCCCTGAACCCGTTTATGCGGCTTGAAATAGGGAATACTTTTGGCCGAGCCTACGGGCTCGATCCCACGTTAAACCCGGCCTTGTGCCACATGTAACCTTCGTGGGGGGTAGCTAAATATCACTTGGCCGACTCGGCCAACTTGGCCACGGGGTAGAGCGACGTGCTCCCCGTCTCACCTTCACCTGGCCGACCCTCGTCGCTGACCGCACGAAGCAGCCAACCTCAGCAGCAGCAGCAGGCCAAACCAACCTCAGCAGCAGCAGCCGAACATTATATGCGATAGTCCTTTTAAGGATTACCCTGGCCACATGATATGCGATAGTTCTTTTCAGGACTACCTGGCCACGTTATATGCAACGGTCCTTTTAAGGACTACCCTGGCCACATGATATGCAATGGTCCTTTTAGGGACTACCTGGCTACGTTATATGCGATAGAACTTTTAAGGACTACCCTGGCCGCATGATATGCAATAGTCTTTTTAAGGACTACCTAGCCACATTATATGCGATAGTCCTTTTAAGTACTAACTAACCGTCTTACATGCGATAGTCCTTTTAAGGACTACCAAGCTGCGTTCTTACACGACTGTCATTCTAAGGACGAACAGGCTACCCCAGCACTGTCTACGCCGATCCTTTCTCTTCAAAAATGCCGACGTGCCTTTTGACAAAGGGCGATATCCTTATCGGCCCTGCAACATATCCCAATTAATTTCCCATTGTTAAATGCTAAAAGGAAATTTTGAAGTAGAAATAAATTTGTTAACAAGATATTTTTTGTTTTTAATGTTGTTATGAGGGCGCATTGTCGTGTTGTACCTAATAAGTTGTGGGGTTCAGCGTACCCGGATTAAAGGAGAATTTAATACGGGATACCCTGCCCACAAAATACAACGCAAATCTCAAGAAGAAACAACACGATAAGGAACGTTTATAAAAAAAATAGAACATTGTATATTTATTATCTTGTGAATAGGGTAAAAAAGATTAATGTTTTAGTTCGTTTAAGCAAAAATGTGATTTTGATAAAAATGTCTGTGTTCGCTGTCTTTTAACAGAGTAGCAGAATAATGCCTGCTTCTTTTGTTTTGTATAGTTGTAAAATGAAAAAGGGGCGAGCAATTTAAGTTGAAAAAGAGAGTGTGAATGAGGAATAAAGATAAAAGGAAAATGTACTTATGAATTGTTTTGAAGTCAGTTGTAAATTTGTTGTTGTCGTTGTTGTTGTTGTTCCTTCCTACTCCACTTTTCAGCTCTTTGTGTCAGCTTGAGTCAGTGATGAAATTTACTGTCAATCTTCTGTGATCTTTTGCGCCCTTCTCTGACTGACTGACTGACTGGCGACTGACTTGAAAACTCTGTATTTATTGTTGACTTTTTTTTTACACTGGCTCGTTATCTTTTTTTTTTTTTTTTGGTTTAGCAAATCGCCTCCTTTCATTGGTCAGAAAATTAATTTCACACCTTATTGTGAAATCTGTTTTTGGTCGTTTTGATCCGATTTTGCGGGTGTACAAATCTACTTTGTGTTTTTTAGTCATTTGTTGGAATATAGGATTTGTATCCTATAAACCACCCTCCAGATTGATAAATATTGAAAATATTTTTCAATATCTAATATATGTTTTAAAATGAGTAGGCCAGTGTACGTGTCTACCCGATCTTGTGGTAATGTTTTTAGGTGTTTTTGGAGGTGTAGAAAATATTTCACTTACGTTGGTATTTGTCGTGGCTGTAGAATGTTCTGACGTACTTTCTTTTGTAGGTAAATCCAAGTACGCTGGTTTTAGTCTGTCTATAGAGACAGTGTCTTGCTTGCCTTTTGCTACAATTGTGAAATATTTGGGTTTTCTGTTGACTACTTGGAAAGGTCCCGTATAAGTAGGGCAAAGAGGCCTTTTTACTGTGTCGTTTCGTACGAAAACATATTCACAATTGTGGAGGTCTTTTGGAGTGTAAGGGTCTTTTGTTTGTGTTCTAGTGGGTGTGAAAACTAGTTCATTCATTCTTTGCTTAAATATTTGTACAAAAGAAGTAGTTGGTTGGAGTTGACTGGATTTATCACAAAACCGTCCTGGTAACGTCAAGGACGTTCCAAAAACCATTTCGGATGCTGTACATCCTAAATCTTCTTTGATTACATTCCGAATGGATAGTAATATTAGCGGTAGATTTTCTAACCACGTCTTAGAATCATTATTTGCAGTTAATGCTGTCTTAAGTTGCCTGTGGAAACGTTCAATTAAGCCATTGGCACATGGGTGATAAGCCGTTGTTGTTATATGCTTAACTCCCAATAGTTTTGTGAACTCGTCAAAGAGCGTAGATTGGAACTGAGAACCTCGGTCTGTAGTTATTACTGAGGGACAACCAAAAACGGCAATCTACTCATGTAATATACTTTTAGAGATCGTTTCTGCAGATATATCCCTTAGAGGAACAACGACAGGCCATCTTGTGAATCGGTCGATAATAGTGAGTAGGTAACTATGTCCGTTTACTTCTGGTAAGGGACCCACTATGTCCATGTGAAGATTCGTGAATCTACCATCTGGTTTTAGAAAATGCCCAGGAGGGGACTTAGTATGTCTGTTTACTTTGCTTTTTGGGGCACTTTAAACAAGTTTGAGTCCAGCGTTTTATGTCAGTATGCATGTTTGGCCAGACAAAACGACTGCTAATCAACTTGTCGGTTGCTCGGTGTCCGGGATGTGAGAGATTGTGAAAATGCAGAAATATCTTTTTTCTCAATGAAGGTGGAATATATGGTCTTGAATAACCAGTCCCAACGTCACAGAGTAGTGTTTTTGTTCCAAATGGGACGGGGTGTTCCTTCAATTGTAAAGAAGTGTCCTCTTTTATTTTGTATAATGTGGTATCTTCCTTTTGTTCATCTGCAATGAGGTCGAAGGTAAGGGTTTCAGAATCGATGGATTGTATCGTGGAGCGCGAGAGTGTATCTGCCACGATATTGTCTGTACTTTTAATATAGCGGATATCCAATGTAAATTGGGATATGTAGTCCAGTTGTCGGGTATCTCTGGGTGCGTATTTATCTGTGTTCACATGTAAAGCGTAAGTGAGGGGTTTGTGGTCTGTGAAAACAGTAAAGTTTCGTCCCTCGAGCAGATGTCGAAAATGCCTTATTGCTAAGTAAATAGCTAGTAACTCTCTCGAGAAGATACTCTACTTCTGCTGTGCTTTGTTTAATTTGACCGAGAAAAAGGAGATTGGCTTTTCTGAACCATTTAGCTTCTGATGTAGAACTGCTCCAATTGAATCTCCTGAGGCGTCAGTTGTCAATGTAAGTGTTGAGTTAGCATCGTCACTGATGTAAGAGAGCTTGGTAAAATCTACTAACGCTTTTTTAGCATTTTGAAATGCAGCTAACGCTTCTCCGTCAATCAATATTTTTGCATTTTTCTTCTTCTGTTTTTGCAGCAAGTTTGTGAGTGGGGTCAAAATTCTGGAACAATCTGGAATAAATCTACGGTAGTAATTTATTAAACCGAGAAATTGTCTTAATTGACGCAGTCATGTCGGTTGCTGAAAGTTTTGTATTGCTGCTACTTTCTCTGGGACAGGTGTGATTCCGTTTTTGTCGATCACACGGCCCAAGAAATTTAACTTTGAAACAGCAAAATCGCATTTGTGGACATTTATCTTTAAGCCAAAATGTGCCAGTCTCTCGAAGACTTGTTGAATATGGTATAGGTGTTCTTTTCCATCACGACTAGCGATAAGCACGTCATCGATATATGCAATGGTAAAAGGCAATCCTCTCAAAACTTCATCAATGAGTCTTTGAAAGGTTTGGGCGGCATTACGTAACCCAAATGGCATCCTGGTGAATTCCTAGAGTCCAAAAGAAGTGGTAATTGCAGTTTTCCTTATGTCTTCTTCTGCTACTGGAATTTGGTAGTACGCCTTAACCAAATCCAATTTTGTAAAAACTGTGGTTCCTTGCAAACCTATGGCGAAATCATGTAAGTGCGGTATAGGATATCTATCAGGAACAGTTTTTGCATTGGGATTCCTAAAATCCCCACAAGGTCGCCATGCGCCAGCTTCTGGTTTCGGAACCATATGTAGCGGACAGGAGTATGGGCTATTTGAAGGACGTATGATGCCTAACTGCAACATGTGTCGAAATTCGTCTTTTGCTATTTTATATATGTCCGGATGTAATCTGCGTGGTGATGCGTGTGTAGGTGGTCCAGCGGTGGTGATATAATGTTTAGCAGTGTGACGGATTTCATCTGTATGTGTTAAAGGCGTGGTTAGTGTAGGAATTTTTTTTATCAATTCATGTAGGCCATTAGCCGTTGGTATTGCTGAACTAATTCCCGTTGACTTGTAGATTGAGGTGATTCCCTTTGTTCTTAGGTTTGTGTTACTGTCAATGAGAGAGTGTGTAGCCATATTCACTGATAAATCGAAATGGGATAAGAAATCCGCACCTAGGATAGGTGTTTTCACATTTGCTTGTGTGAAAATCCATGGAAAAGATCCTCTTAGACCCAAATCGAGCGTTAGTGATATCTCACCGTATGTTTCTATCTTTGATCCATTTGCTGCCTGTAATGTGTATGTGGAGAATGTAGGCTTTTGTTTCGTATTTGGTGGGATAACACTGATCTGAGCGCCGGTGTCGACTTAAAATAAATATCTGTTACTTCTGTCCCGGATGTAAAATAGACGACTCTCTTGTTTTAATCCAGCAGCTAATGTCTTCTTTACTTGCTGCTGGCATAGTCGTTTCCCTGGTATTGTGTAGAAATGTGAGAAGTTTTCGAATTGAAATTGCATAGTTCAGTGCACTTCCTTGCATTTCTTCCAAATTTATAATGATACCAACAGGTATTGTGTGTAATTTGCTCTCTGGAGAAAGAGTTCGAGAACGCTGAGATTTCTGTGCTTGTATCAGACTCTGTACTTGTAAGCTGAGATTCGCCATTTGCTTATACAGCTGCGACAATTCAGATGACTTGTCTGGTAATGTTGCTGTATCTGTTGGTGCATGTGATGTGGCGTATACATTTTTGTCTTGGTTGTTGTCATGTATTTTGTCTGCTATTTCTGCTATTTTTTCAGCTGTAAATCATCGGGGAGTGATGCGAGTATCTGTGTTGTATGTGTTTGTAGTTTATCCATCCACAGTTTCTTTAACACCACTTCGGACATGGTGTTGTCTCCTAATAAGGATCGCATTTTTCTTAAAAGTTGTGAAGGTTTCATATATCCCTGGTTCACATTATTGAATAAGTCATGTAACCTTCTTTCCTCCTATTTACCGACACGTCTAATAATTGCAGCTTTCAACGTGTCATAAGGTTTTTCTTCTGGCATGTCATTAAGTAGATCCACTACCTCGGATGCTACATCTGCGGGACGTTTTTCGACAACGTAGGCATATTTTGAACTTTGCGATGTAATTTTCTTTGCGTTGAAAATTGCATTTAACTGTGCAAACCAAATTTGTACGTTAGTTGGGTTGTAAGTTGGTAAGTTAATTGTTATAGCGGCTTCCATAGGTTCCGTAGTGTGTGTATCCATTTTCTATGTGTCTTGATGATTATGGTTATATATTAAAAAAATATGTTGCTTATTTTGTTTTTGTTTTTCTTTCAGTTGGAAATTTGCGAGTTCATTTCACGTCGATTGGTCACCACTTGTGGGGTTCAGCGTACCCGGATTAAAGGAGAATTTAATACGGGATACCCTGCCCACAAAATACAACGCAAATCTCAAGAAGAAACAACACGATAAGGAACGTTTATAAAAAATAGAACATTGTATATTTATTATCTTGTGAATAGGGTAAAAAAGATTAATGTTTTAGTTCGTTTAAGCAAAATGTGATTTTGATAAAAATGTCTGTGTTCGCTGTCTTTTAACAGAGTAGCAGAATAATGCCTGTTTCTTTTGTTTTGTATAGTTGTAAAATGAAAAAGGGGCGAGCAATTTAAGTTGAAAAAGAGAGTGTGAATGAGGAATAAAGATAAAAGGAAAATGTACTTATGAATTGTTTTGAAGTCAGTTGTAAATTTGTTGTTGTCGTTGTTGTTGTTGTTCCTTCCTACTCCACTTTTCAGCTCTTTGTGTCAACTTGAGTCAGTGATGAAATTTACTGTCAATCTTCTGTGATCTTTTGCGCCCTTCTCTGACTGACTGACTGACTGGCGACTGACTTGAAAACTCTGTATTTATTGTTGACTTTTTTTCACACTGGCTCGTTATCTTTTTTTTTTTTTTGGTTTAGCAAATCGCCTCCTTTCATTGGTCAGAAAATTAATTTCACACCTTATTGTGAAATCTGTTTTTGGTCGTTTTGGTCCGATTTTTGGGGTGTGCAAACCTACTTTGTGTTTTTTTAGTCATTTGTTGGAATATAGGATTTGTATCCTATAAAGTAAAATAAGTCACCTGAGGCTACGCAGTAAACTCGATTCTGAAACCTACCTCTATTGTTGCAATAGAGGTAGGTTTCAGAATCGAGTTTACTGCGTAGCCTCAGGTGACTTATTTTACTGACAGGCGTAGTAGCCACACGTTTTGGAAACAAAAACCGAGAAACCCACTTTGTTCCTTGGACATTCTTCTAACAGTTCAGTCGGCAAATATAAATCATATTTGCAAGCCTTCTTTTTACCTATTGAGCATACACACTTTCCTGTACGATAATTTTGAACATAATACAGTCTTTGTGTTACTTCTCTCCTTCAAGTATATCCGTCCTTGTCATTGACTGTGTGGAACTTAACTGTACCCCAAAATCTTTATAACAACTGTATTTAACTCACTAATTTTCGTCTTTTTACGTATAGAATGAATAAAAAGTTATTCTACGTAAAGGTCGCATAATTTTGTGTGTGTGTGTGTGTGTGTGTGTGTGTGTGTGTGTGTGTGTGTGACGAAATTGCGAATCTTCAATAACAACTTCGCTTACGAGCTCATCCCGGAATTTTAGCCCGCTTCATTATTTTCTTTTTGGGAAAATACAGTCACAATATTAGTTACTGAAAAATGGAGTCTTCAGCCTTTAAGTCGCAAGGTTAACTTTCGATTAAACATTTTTTTTAGAATATTCAAATCAAAAACTACACCAATGCCTGCAAATGCCGTATTTCATGGGATTGATTTAATGAACATGCATGTTTCCAAACCTCGCTAAAATAATGATTTTTTGTCTGTATTTTTATTGATGAGTTGACCCTATTTTAACTCTATTGAGTGATGTTAGCAAGCTTGTCTCCCCAGACCAATTACGACTGACTAGTGAATTCGATGCATATTTTTTGCCTTGTTCCCCATCTAAGCTACGCTTAGAAAACCACCACATTTTGCCCATTTAATTAAACGTTAATTTTAAAGATGAGAGTCTGCACGTTGATTGTGTACTATCTCTTGGCATAATTACGTCCCTTACTAGCATTCTTCAGTTGACGAATTGCTTAGTCACGGAATGATTCGTTAAATAAATCCTTGTTAAGGAATACCAATCTTGTCAGCTCATTTCAATTTATGTAACGAAACAAATTTAACAGTATGGATAAACACTTGAAACCGGAACGTTTGGTTACCTCTCCTAATATACCATCGTCAAGTAAGAATTTTAACCACTGGTTTCGAAGCTTCTCGTCGTTCCTATGCAAAATTATTGACCCTAACATCCATACCGACTTAGATAAACTTGATACCCTGATCAATTGTATTTCCTCAGATGTATATGAATACATTGCGGAATATAGTACTTTTGATACTGCTGTTAACCGTCTGAAAGAACTGTATGTAAAACCTACATTTCACCCTGCATTTACTTGCCACTTGCGGCCAAAAAGAGGAGGAAAATATTGATGAATACGTACAGGGTACAGTTATTAGCGAAATAATGTAACTTTAAATATGTTGATGCCGCACAAAACCATGACGACTGCATTAGAGATACATTTATCACCGCTTTCCATTCGAACATTATTCAACAATGGCTACTCGAAAATAAGACACTGCATTTAAATATATTCATTGACCAAGCTAGAGCGCTCCATGCAACTCAGAAAAATTCAGAAGCATACACGTACCCTCAAACACCAATTGTAGGTGCAGCTTCTCGGGAAATGGCCAGTACCAGTATGCAGTCAACGGATCCCGTTAATACAAATCGTGCAGCCTCGGCTAATACCAAATCATGTGCAGCAAGAAATGCTACTTGTTTCAAATGTAAAAAGGAAGGCCATTTCTCAAAAATGTGTCGTTCGAACCCAAAAATAATATCTGCTGCAACATACTCTCACAGACTTGCGACAATGTTGATGAGATCAAATACTACATCCGTTTCCTTAGGATCCCTAAACAGGCTACATTATACGTGTTAGTCGGAAAATATGGCGCCGGTACGGCCCTAATAGATACGGGGAGCTCAGGATCCTTTATCTCTCAGGAAACGCAGACTACAGATGAAAACCGCTACTAATGCCTCTATCAAAGGACAGTGTACAGTAGACTTTCAGTCCTACCTAATCTCTGCTGAGATATTATTCTTGGCCAAGATTTCATGTCACAACATTCCACCATATCTTTTGCCTTCGGTGAAAGATCTCGTAATCTCTCATCCTATCTCCTGTAGCATACCCTCTGCGTTAGGAGGCACACCATCTTTATTCTCCAACATTGATCCAGACTATTACAACTAAATCTAAAAGATTTGGTGAGGTTGACAGGCGTTTCATACAGACTAAGATTGAGAAAATGATCCAGAAGGATGTAATTGAGGAAAGTACATCCCCTTGGAGGGCTCGTCTTAATAGTAATTAGTGAGCGTCAAAGAAAGAGGCTTATAGTCGATTACAGTAGGACAATTAATAGATTTAACCAGATTAGATGGTTATCCATTACCAAGAATGGGTGATCTGGCTCAAGAAATAGCAAAATATAATATGTACAACTCATTGGATCTGAAGAGTGCATATCACTAGATACCAATAAAAAATAAGATAAGCCCTACACGGCATTCAAATCTAATGGTAAACTTTACCAATTATGTAGAATTCCTTTTGGAGTGACTAATGGTGTCGCATGTTTCCAAAGGATAATGGATAAGTTTATTAAGGAAAATATTTTAACGGGTGTGTATGCCTATGTAGACAGCATAGTCGTAGTTGGGAAAAATCAACAAGAACCTGACGAGAACTACGAAAAATTTTAAAAGATTGCTACACGGTGTAACCTTACCCACAATGTTTTCTCTAAACCATCCATTGATTTTCTTGGCTACAACATATCACATGGCCTACTTAGACCTGATTCAGAAAGTCTACGAGCTTTAAGAGAGCTACCTGTTCCTCAGAACAAAACCTCACTGCGCCAAGTGCTTGGATTATTCTCTTCCTACTCTCAGTGGATACCCAAATTCTCTGACAAAATTAGACCCTTAATAACAGCTGATTGATTCCCTCTTGATTCAGAATCTGTAAAAACAATTGAAAACTTTAAGGAAGAAATTGAAAAGGCCTTACTATACTCGGTCGATGAAAACATTCTTCCCGTAGTAGAAACAGATGCCTCTGATACTGCTATTGCGGCCACTCTGAATCAAGCAAACCGCCCAGTGGCATTCTTTTCACGTACACTAACGACTACAGAGTAAAAACATTCTTCTGTAGAAAAGGAGGCTTGTGCAATAGTTCTTTGTCCTGCTACTAATGACACGCCGCATGAAAGGCTCTTTTCATACCAACGGCGAACTCCCAGCGGCCATTGCTTACTTACTTGGTTATCTACGCCAGGACCTGTTTTTTTTTTTTGCATCGCCATGTCCGAGCCAATAAGTATTGGTTGACGAAGTATTTTACTGGAAGCAAACCCACAATATACTCACATAAGATTCACCAATGCACGCGAATCTACAGTATCTGTAAGTGACCAGCAAAGAATTCATTACTAAATAGGGATGCCGTAGATGATAACCTCCAGAAAGATTAAGATAATTCTACATCCACTGGTGTGGGTGAAAAGTTTGCGGAGTAACTCTTCGTCGGAACGTCCAGTCCTCTTGATAATTGCACTTTTCAAGTGTGTGTATTTTTGGGAGGTGAATATCACTTCAAGCTGCAGAAACTAATTTCTGGGGTTGCCTTTGTCGTATGTGGGGAGGTGGAGCAGGGGTGTTGACGCATTGACTTGACATGTAAGGTGTACCTTTGCTTGAAGCCATAGTGAATACAGTGGTTTTTGTTTTACGTCAAGTAATCATTTGTTGCAGTCATTCGCGTCATAGGTCACCACTTTGTTGCTGTTATTGACCCGCAAACAGATATCGAATGACGGAAGACAACAACAAACAAAACGAAGACTTGAGTAAAAATAATTATTGCCAAGTTTATTTTTGTTAAAGATAATTACATAAACAAAAATCATGTTAGTGTGAACTAGACAAGGCTCATGTAGACGGTGAGAAATAGTTTTGTCCTGAGAAGGACAGTTTTATGGTCTCTAGAGATTGTTTCATAAAAAGGAGTTTATTGCATATCGTTAGCAATGATGGCTGGAGTGGTAGGAGCTGGAATCCTACTGGAGATGATGATGGCTGGCTAGCTGGAGCTAGATACTACACATCTGGGCCACAGAACATCTAGGCATAACCCCCTCTCTACATACACACACTGGAGCGGGATGCGACGCAAGGTCAGTTAAATAAGGTGGGGGGTCAAAATATTGGTCAATATTGCGTGGGATCGAGCACAAAGCTTGTCTTAGCTGGTCATGGCGGCGGAACAGATACTACAATTTCATCATAGTCTCTGAACTGCGGAATATTGAATTACTTTTCAGGTCTCTTTATATTCTGAACCAGTCTTACAAAAACGCTGGTTAATAAGCTTTTTCTTCCAATTGTTTTTTTTTTTAATGTGAGAGTGCCGCCAGGATATGACAAAGTGATTATTTACAATTGTAATTGTATCCTTATTGTAAACAGATCTTATTTCTGACTTGCTCGCGGGCATATATCTTCATAGCCAAGCAATCTTTTGTTTAGTATATTCCAAATTCTGTCTGTTTTTAGCAGTGATGAAAGTTGTTTGAATTTTCTAGATTTAGTTATCACTGTAGTAGCTGGATGACCTGAAAAAATCTTTTTGAGAAATCGAATCAGTATGCAGATGAACTGTAGATCAAGTCAACTGTTCTACTGGCATAAATTTCATAAACAAATTAAACTAATTTCAAGTAAAATTTGAGTTTTGATATAAAAACTAACTGGGGTCTAATAAAAGTTTTCAGAATATGAATAAAAGCATTACAATCCTGAATGAAGAGGACATCAATGAAACCAGAAACATTTGCCTCGCCACGTTATTAGTTAGGTTTGTATTTTTTATGTAAATCATTTTCGGAATCCCTTTCGAAGTACTTCTAAATCTCCTCTAATTTTCAAGATAAATTTGTACATTTTTTGAACGGCAAAGGTATTTTCGAAATCTTTCATCTACCATAGTTTTGGTGTTGCATGATGGAATCATACCCCCTCTATCTAGAAACTGTGTGGAAAGTTTGTGTTCCCATTTGTTTACCGTTGTGAACAAGATTTTCAGCAATGCGAATGATCAAAACCAAATTTTGTGCAAGGTGAAAATCATATATGTATGCATCCCTCCGAAACGGTTCCCAGAACTGATTCGCTTGCTGAAAAGGACCAAGCTCATCCACTTCATTAAACATATAAAAATATACTGAATAAAATTGTAAACAGATACTATTGGTCAATTACCTATTCTATGGTTTCCATAAATTTTGTACCATAATCTTATTTACATATGCCAACACAAACAAGCAGGACAAAAGAAAGGAAAAAGTTTGTGAAATCCCTGCCTTAGATATTTTACTTTTTTTATTTTTTTTATTTTGTTGTGATGGTATCTGCTATAATTAGAGGATTAACATGTTTGAATTAAAATGTAATGACCATATTACAAGTTGTCAATATTAAGCGCAAATATTATCAATGTCAGTAACATTTTAAAACTAAAAACTATATTAATTGTAAAATAAACTACTTAGAAAATTAAAGATTACAAGACCGTTAATATTAAAGGAAAGCTATAAGCATACCAAATTACAGTCTTCAAAATGTTATAGTTGAGCTTGATGGAATAATCCATACTAACCTTTCACCCCTCCAGAATAATCCACTTCACACCAAAATGTCTATCAACCAATCAAATCTCTAGTTTCAGCAAACGAAGTTTCCTATTGGTCAAAAGCCATAGAACTGTAGCAAATTCACGTGAAAATGCTTTTTCGCGCGCAAGTCACCGGAGCCTATATTTTTTGTCCAGAAATCTATAAATAGGAAATTCCTGGTCGCTTCAAAGAGTCAGACCTTCATTCCTAGAGAGATGCGAAACTGACCCACGCAAGTCAAAACTCTGACCAACCAGGACTTTGCCGCTCAAAATATCTCTGACTCAACAATCCACATGCACACTCTATCTCTCTCAGGAACGCTATCTAAACATCACTTACGATACTTTAAAAAGTGACATTTTTCTCACTACTTAATAAGTATTAGTAAACAAACAATCAAATTCTGACACAACTAAAAGTATGCAACTCCTACCAATTCTGAACAATAATACAAACTTACGTACACACTAATAACTGAACTAACACAAAGGACAATTCATACGTAACTGGACACTTAGTTTAATTTTGTGAACAAATCTGAATAGCAATTGCAAATACTTTCAAACATTCACAATAATATTCTACGCAACCAAATACATCTCTTCTCATTTATCCATCAAAGTTCAACTCAATTGTATTCTTGAATTGTATATAAACCAATGTTATTGTTGTACATTTAATGTTTGTCTTTGCTTTCAACCTTCTTGCATGAGTTGTTTCTAATATTTTTCTTTCATTGTTGTGGACGAATGTTTTTAGAACACCATCACTAAAAATCCTTCTGATCACTCAAAATACATTCGCCAGTCTGCAACAAAATTGGTGACTCTGACGTTCACAAAAATTGGTTACCCCGATGTTTGTAACAGCGCCAACAAAATTAGAGACCGCCGATTCTTATACCAACAAATTGATAACCTCGACGTTTGAATCAGCAACCACTACAAAACTGGCAACTACAACATCGTAATCCTAACATTAATAACATTGGCCGAATCGAAAAATGCGACGTTCAACATACACAGCACACAAAAAAATATATATATTTCCTTCACGTATCGAGACCGAATCTTACATAACACAAAAAGGCGCGAAAAGTCTTTGTTTCCCCTCCAAATTATATTCACTCAATATAGCTGAACCAATTCCCCACACTAAAGTGGCAATAAGGCTGGAAATTCCCGCGTATAATTCCAATGCGCAGACGTGGTTTTTACAACTCGATGCGATATTTCAAGCGCGACACATCACATCGCAGCATTCCAAGTTTGCCTTCGTCGTTGAGAAGCTGCCTGCAGAAGTGGCTGCAGAAGTGACAGACATCCTCACAAACTTTCCAACTGACAAGCCTTACGAAGTACTAAGGCAAGCCATATTATACCACACATGTTGTTCAGAAGAACGTAGAATAAAGGATCTTCTGACTAATTTGACCTTAAGAATTAGCAAACCATATGAACTCTTGTTTCGCATGCAATCGTTACTCGGCAGCGATACCATATATGACACTGTCCTAAAGCTGATGTGGTTAGATAAACTACAGCCTGAAATCGTACGAATACTAGCTGCACTCACAGATGAAGTTGACATAGAGAAGTTGGCTGTGATTGCCGACAAAATAGCTGATACCACACCAAATTGGCAAATATCCTCCGTAAGCCCGACCTCACCCCGGATTTCAACCATAGATTACAACTTCTAACATCAGAATTGCAGAAGCTCTCTTTACGGCTTGATGAAATTCGAAACACACCGAGGAGAAGTCGGAGCAATTCAATTGCCCCGCATTACAATCGTAGACCACGCTCAGCGTCGCGTTGCCCTCGCCACCGTCAGCATGGTAATTGCTGTTACCATGAGGTGTTTGGCGCGCGCGCTAGAAAGTGCGAACCGCCATGTGCTTTGCGGAACACATTCCCAACTGACCTACAGGGAAAACGACTTGCCTGTAAAGGCGTTAGCTGCTAGGACTGACAACAGAAATCGCCTCTTTTATATTCGCGACCGAAACAGCAATCTCGATTTTTTAGTTGACACCGGTGCACAAGTCAGCGTTGTACCATTCAAGAATTGCGACAAATCAACGTTATCCAAGCAAGCTTCATTGAAACTACAAGCAACTAACGGCACATCAATCAATACCTACGGCGAACGTGTTATGTCACTCAATATCGGATTACGAAGGGAATTCGTTTGGACCTTCACAATTGCTAATGTTGAAATGCCAATCCTAGGCGCAGATTTTTTGGCACATTACGACTTATCTGTGGACTTATTTTCGCGTACGCTTACTGACGCGCGTACGAATCTACAGCGCCGCGGATCTACATCAATACACTCAACATTAGGTTTAACAGCTGTAGTACCCAAAGCAAATGGCTACGAAAAATTACTACAGAAATATAAATCCCTGTTATGCAGAGCCTATCAGACACATGCGATAAAAACTACCGGACCCCCAGTGCATACCCAACCGCTTCGTCTACACCCCAGCAAACTACGGGTAGCTAAGGACGCGTTTAATAATATGCTTAAGCTGGGCATAATCAGACCATCCTCCAGTTCTTATGCTACACCGCTTCACATGGTCCCAAAGGCCGATTCCCACAATTGGCGTCCACACAGGGATTACAGGCTACTAAATGCCCAAACTGTCCCGGATAAATACCCAATCCACCACATTAAAGACTTCGCTTTATCGTTAGAAGGCGCCATAGTTTTCACCAAGCTGGATCTGCGGAAGGCATTTTACCAGATCTCGATTGAGCAGTCTGACATTCCTAAAACGGCAATAACAACTCCCTTTGGCTTATTTAAATTTACCAGAATGCCATTCGGTTTGCGCAAAGCAGCTCAATCATTTCAGCGACTCATTGACGAAGTCCTCCGCGGATTACCCTATACTTACGCCTACATTGACGACGTATTAATAGCCAGAAAGACGCACGAAGAACATTACGACCATCTCCAAACAGTTTTCCAACGTTTACAGCATTATGGTTTAAAATTAAACGTCGAAAAATGCATATTTGCTCTCCCCAGTTTGACTTTTCTTGGTCACATAGTAGACGAACATGGGTTAACTCCCTTAGACCAGAAAGTAGAAGCTATTACTGACTTCCCACCACCTTCAACTCTACGTCAACTTCGGAGATTTCTGGGAATGATTAATTATTACCGCCAATTTATTAATAATTGTGCTGCTATATTACTACCTCTAACCAACATTTTATCTAAGCATAAAAAAGAACCCAAAAATAACTTTGTTTTCGGAAGAGATGGACTCTTTTAATGCTGCTAAACAAGCGCTACAAAATTGTGTTAAATTGTCTAACATAACTTCCTCGGATGACGCTAAACTCTCACCACTGATGCATCTTCTAACACAATCGGCGCAGTCTTACATCAGGTTGTTCATGGAATTGAGATACCATTATCATTCTTTTCTCTCAAACTTAACTCCGCGCAGATGAAATATAGCACTTTCTAACGTGAACTATTAGCAGTGTACCTGGCAATTAGACACTACCGTCACATATTAGAAGGTCGTGAATTCACAGTATTTACCGACCTTACACGCTAAATCCGAGAAGCACAACCCTCGTGACATTCGCTATATGGATTATATAGGACAATTTACCTCTGACATCCGCCACTTCAAAAGCACCAGCAACACAGTGGCCGATGCATTTTCCCGTACAACACTCAATACCATTCATCCTGCTGCACTCAATTTCGATACCCTAGCAGATGAACAGCTAAATGATGAAACGTTCTCATCTGTCCGATCTGACACCTCTTTGCAGATCGAGAAAAGACCACTTCCATTTACTGACAAATCCGTATACTGTGACGTCAGCTCGGGCAATCCACGCCCTTACCTACCTCCAGCAATGCGACGACCAGTATTCGATCATTTTTATTCACAAGCTCATCCCGGTGCTAAGGCAACGTTACGGACCATATCGGACAGATTCGTCTGGCCCGGTATGGCAACTGACGTTAAGCAGTGGTCCTGCACGTGTCTACGTTGCCAAGCAACCAAAATAGGCATACACACCAAAGCGCCTGCATCAACTTTTCCCAACCCTGATGGACGATTTACCCACTTACACGTGGACTTGGTCGGTCCTTTGGATCGTGTAAACGGCTATGAATACATACTCACCATCATAGATCGCTTCACGCGATGGCCAGTAGCCATACCACTTCCATCAATAACAGCTGAAGCAGTAGCAAACGCAATCTTTACCCACTGGATTACTATATTTGGATGCCCTTCGGTAATTACCACTACAGTTCCAATCCACACTGTTCAGCGAGTTCACGAGTTTGTTGGGAATCAAACACATCTCCACCACGGCTTACCACACTTGTGCCAACGGACTAGTGGAAAGATTCCACAGGCAGCTCAAGTATGCGCTTACAGCATCTACAAGTGGCCGCAGACAAACACTGTTAAGCAAGATTTAAAGTGCACTAGTGCAGAACTAGTCTTCGGAACACCTTTAACCCTGCCCGGACAAATTTTCAGCAATACTACTGACAATGTCCCTTCCAACAATTTCGTCAGCGACCTCAAGCAAAAGATGACTGACGTCATTTATACTCCAACACGGGCATATAACAAACCTTATTACGTCCCTGCAGACCTGCACCAAGCAGAATATGTTTTCCTCCGCAGAGATACGGTCCGTAAGCCTCTCACATCTAGTTACACTGGACCACACCCGGTAATATCTCGCACGCCAAAGTACTTCGTTATCAACCACGCGAGGAAACATTACACGGTCAGTATCGACCGTTTGAAACCAGCATATGTACAGCATGATGGCAAGCCTTTAACCACTCATAATACAACACATCCAGAACCATCCAGTACACAATCAAGTCCAGCAAGTGACTCTGAGACAAAATCATCTACTTGTACCAAGTCGAGTAGGCACGTTCATTGGCCTGCCAAATTTAGGACTTACATCACATATTAATACCCATAATCCTATGACTATTAATATAGGAGGTTATTGATGGAATAATCCATACTAACCTTTCACCCATCCAGCATAATCCACTTCACACCAAAATGTCTATCAACCAATCAAAACTCTAGTTTCAGCAAACGAAGTTTCCTATTGGTCAAAAGCCTTAGAACTGTAGCAAATTCACGTGAAAATGCTTTTTTGCGCGCAAGCCACCGGAGCCTATATTTTTTGTCCAGAAATCTATAAATAGGAAATTCCTGATCGCTTCAAACAGTCAGATCGTAATTCCTGAGTCTTTTTTACCTTTTTTGACTGCTGTTTTACTGCCCGACTGTTTCTTGAAATTTACCCTTTTGTGTTGAACGTCATTTTTGGTTAAGTTTTTTTTTTTTAAGTCTTTTGTGTTCTTACGACTGTTTTGAAAAGATTTTGATTTTTTTCTTTTTCTTTTTTTACTCCACTCTTTTTTTAATTTTTACCGCCTTAATTTTTTTTATTCTAGTTTTCCTTTTTGATTTTCATTTTCTTTAATTTCTCTTTTAATTATATCTTCGTTTTCTTTTGTTTGTAACCCCTGTCTGTGTTTAGCTTTATTTTTTGTTTGACTTACCGTTAATTCTTTAATTCTTTCCTTTTAATATCCTTTAAGTTTTTCGTTTTTGTTTTTTCTGTTCCAATTTTGTATTGTCTATTTGTCCATTTATTTTGTTCTAACCTTTGTATTGTCTATTTTCTTTTGTTTATTTGTTTTGGCGTCAGCCATTTTGTTTTTGTAACTAGCTCAGTCTAGTTTTAAAAGTTTCGTATTTTCTTTTTTTTTCTTTGTTTTTTTTCTTTGTTTTTTTTCTTTGTCTAGCGTTTTCGTTTTTCTTTTCGTGTTTTCCTTTTTTTTTTAAATTTATTGCTTCGCCGTTAGGCGAACTTTGTTCTTTAATTTTTGTCTATTATTTATTGTACGTTTTATTTTTTTCTTGCCGTGTTGTCTCGCTTTCCGGCGAGCTTTGTGTTTTTAATATTTGCCTGTCACCTGCTGTGTTTTTTTTTACTGTTAATTTTACCTTTCTTTTTTAAGTTTTCAACTATAAGGCGGAATTTATTAACTATTTCCCACCCCCTTTTTACCCCTCCCCTTCCCTTAAAAAAATGGAAAAGAAGGAAAATTTACCTTCTTTTTTAATTCTGAAAAAGAAACCTAAAATGTCTGCATTCAAGTGAGGAAGCATTTATTTAATCCTAAGAAAGATCCGCCTGACAAAAATAACCCTGATGAATATCCAGCCTTACCCACAATTCCTACTAATGAGAAAATTGTAGACGTGCTCAAAAAAGCCTCCAAATCTACGAAGGCCGAAAAGATCAAAAACTTAGATGAATCAAATGACAATTCAAGTGCTAATGGAAGTCCCCTCCTAAATGCATTATCGATATTGCGGAGTTCTGGATTGTGCCAAGAGTTACGCACACCTTGTGGTGAAAGGTGGACTCTTGGAGGATCCAATCGAACTTAAGAAGATCGAGAAAAGAATAGTGTCAAATTTTGTCGTCGACAAGCGTTCACGCAAAATTTGTCGTTCGACGAAAGACACAGTGTTGAAAGCACTGGAGTTTAAGTCACTCGAAATCGTTAAGGGCAATGGCTTTTTCATGTGGGACGTGCTGCTACCCAGAGCCGAAGACTGCGTAAGAGCCTCAAGCAGGGAATTAATAACGAAAGACTTGATTTTTCGTACAGAGCACAAGGCCGGCGAAGGACCATAGTAGCAGTATATGAGGTCCCTCCTCAGATTATCGGAGAGCAACTGGCGGCTTTCTTTGCCCAATACGGCGAGATTCTGGGTGCTTCTTGCGATAACCTGACTCGGGGATGGAGCTTCGATATCATGCTCGATCATAAGGCCTTCGGCTCCATCCTCAACTGTCTTGACGTTAGTGGCCTGAAGCTGCCGGTCATAGTGACCGGCCGTAAACCAGTTTGTTGGAAGTGCGGAGTGATTGGTCACCTCTCCTCTTCCTGTCCAGAGAAGAAGGCCTCTGGAAGTCAGGCCCCAATCGACCAAACTCCCATTCTGACCGAGTCTTTAAAAACCGCCACGCCTGTAATGGGCATGCCGGCTACCGGGACCGGAGTTGTCATACACCTGGTTGGGTCATTTCCAAAGCCCCCATTCACCGAAGAACTTTCTTCCACTACAAGTGTAGTTGAGAAGGGGGAAGAGGGGAATGGCAGGTAGTTGGCAGGGCCAGAGGGAAGCGTCAGACAGCGGGTCCTCAGTCCCCTGAAGCCCATAGGACTAAAGGCACTTACAGCCCCACTCCCTTTGACAACAGTAAGGGCGACGCCCCGGCCTCCATTCCGACCATCCAAGAACTACAAAAACGTTATGACCCAGGATAGGAGAAAACAGAAAAAATTAAGGACCTAAAGAATAAATTAGACCAACAACGAAAAGGAAAGAAGTCTCTTCCTCCTAAAATCACTACACAGTCTCCTCAGCCCTCTACATCCCGTCAACCAAAGACCTCCTCTACAAAGAAGGCAACTCCCGCCACATCCTCCGACCTACCACCTTCTCCCTGTCCCTCAACCCCTCTTTGTAGAGAGAAGTTATCACCTGCCTCTCTTTCCCTTTCTTCTGCCCAGTCCCATATCCCTCTCAGTAGAGACCCCATCCCATTTAGACAATCATATACTCCCCGCCACCACCCCCATTCCTTCTCCCATTAAATCTTCTGAAATGCCCCCTCCTCTAAACAAAAGACTCAGAAGCCCCACACAGGATTCAGTTGAAAAAAAAGAAAAATCAAAGCATATTTATAATCCGTGTTTGCAAAATTTCCCCTTTGCAAGCGGAGAAAGCCAGAGACTATGGTAATAGAATTAAAAATTTTAAATACCTATTATCGATTAAACAATTTGGGGATAAAGACATAGAAGATCCCCATAATTTCCCAAATGCCCAAAGAGTGTTAACTGTTATTAGATCTGAAACAGGGACGACACAAATCTGGGCAATGTTGGACGAAGCAATTTCTTCGTTCAAAATGGGCCCGCCCATTGCTATCGTACAAAACGATAAATTAAATAAATTGAAACAATTTTGTGCGGAGAGGGTCCCAGTTTTTGTTCACCCCTCCCTTTATAGAGCATTAAAACTGTCCTTCGCCTGGAATATCGACAGAATCTCCCATGACGGTACCATCAAGACTGGGATGGGCCATGAGTCTATGGGGGAGGCTATCGGCATCATTACACTGGCTATGTTCAATTCAGGAAAGCAACCCTAATCGATCTTCAGTATGGCTCTCTGGTTAGCAAGTGTAAATGTCCGGGTCTCGCAGGGCGAACTCTCTCGTGACCTTCAGTGCCTCGCGGTGAATGTTTGTTGTGTGCAAGAGACCCGATTTTCTTCTCATGTCCGTGAGGACATCCTGTCTAAGGGGTTCTCCCTTTATTCAGCATGTTTTGATGGTCGTTCGAGGGGTGTCTCTTGGCTAGTGAGCAAGTCTTTGAAGGCTGCATGTACTCTTGTCTTCGCAGATCCGGCTGGAAGGCTTTGCGTGCTGGATGTTACTATAAAGGATAAGGCTCTACGTCTCATTGGGGTCTATGCGTCCAATAGCCATTCTGAGCAGCCTGCTTTGTTTCGGCAGATCGGGCCGTTCTTGACGAAATCTCGTCGGGTAGTTTTAGCCGGGGATTGGAATGCCGTCCTTGACCCCGATATAGATCGCATAGGGCAAAATCCGGGTACTAACAACCGGGACGTGAAATTATTTCGGGGCTTTATCGATGAGTTTGATCGTGTCGATAAGTACCGGAATGAGCACCCTCGGGAGGCAGCATGGACTTGGACAAATAGTGGCAACTCGGCTCCTCGGGATTACTTTCAGGATCTTTTCCCCACGGAGCCCGGTCTGTGCTGTGCTCAGTTCGACGCCTATTTAGCCGACTTTCCCTGCCTCGGGGCAGCTGAAGCGGCTAGGTGGGACCCATCACAGAGTCGGAAATCTGGGAAGCGCTGAAGGAGGTTGGCCTGTATAAATCTCCGGGGCTAGATGGTCTTCACTACGAAGTTTACTTGAGGCAGTCGCCCGTTTTTGTTCTTTTGCTGGAACTGATTTTCAACCACTGGATGAGGCAGGGGTCTATACCTCAACGCTTCACCAGGGGTGTGATCAAGTTGCTGCGTAAGGACAAGAGCGGTGGGGATGGGTTAGGGAATTTTCGGCCTTTAACCATGTTACACTGAGTTAAAGATTTTGGCGAAGATCTTAGCCAACCGTTTGCAGCCTCTCTTAGTCTGATTGGCTCCGTACAGACTGTGAAGGGCAGGACTATTCAGGATAACCTTCATATGGTACGCTTCATCTTAGAAAAAGTCGACAGTGAAGCCGCGCTGATCAATTTAGATTAGTCCAAGGCCTTCGATACGGTTGACCATCGTTTTCTGGAGGCTGTCCTTTCGGCGGCCGGTTTCGGAGCCGACTTTCGCTCCTGGATCCGACTTTTGTATGCGACACCCGGTGCGCTGGTGGAGGATGGCGCCTTCTGGAAGGAAGACGTCCGTAAACATTTCCCATCACTGAGATTGTGTGTACTCGTGCGAGGAGGAGGACGGCCGTACACCCCGAGCCGAATGCTCCTTCTACCGCGAATGTCGTCGTGTTCTGAAGCACCTCTTACGGGCGTCGGATGGCCTCTCCAATGCCCGAGCGTTGTCTTGTAGGGCATTGTATCAACTGTTAGTCAGCGGGGGCGTTCAGGATTATCTAATTGATGAGCTCGGTCTTACGAAGCAGGAGGCTCGCTCAATATGGCCTTGGGCGCCTGGGTTGAAATGCCTCAATAACGATGAGGCATCACTCATCTGGCTGGTGATTCGTGGAGCCCTCTGGGTCGCCAAAAGACTTTGTTCAGCAGGCTTGAATAAATATCCAAACTGCCGTCGCTGTACTGGAGAAATCGAGACCATTGGTCACGGCTTCTTTCATTGCAGGATGGTAGTGCCTTTGTGCAAGTTTGTTGAAGGCCTCATGGTTCGCATGCTGCAGAGAAAGTTTTTTGTCCTTGAAGCCAGTTCTGTTTGTAGCAAGGTGGTGCCGCAGATGACGAAGGCTGAACATTCTGTGTTCTGTTGCTTACTATGTATTATGAGAGTCGTGATTTGGACGACGCGTCAGAAGGAATTCTATGAGGGCGAGAAATTCACTTCTTCCCAACTGATCTTGTTCTTTAAGCATCAGCTTAAAGTCAAGATTAGGACGGAAAGGCGGCGGCTCACCTCATCAGAATTTGGCAAAAGGTGGGTGAATCTTGCGCGTATGTGCAGAGTAAAAGGGACTGACCTGGAGTGGCATTTTGATGCCGGTTAGGCATCAAGATATTGTTTTCCTGGGTTGAACATTGTATATGATTTTTTAGTTTTTCTTTCCTTTTTTGGTAAACTTAGCTAGGGTGTGTTTGCTCATCGGCCCCTTTTATTTCTTTCCCCCCCTTTTTTTTCCTTTAGTTTAACTTCCCATCCCCTCCCTCGTTAGGTGGTCAGTGATGTCAGTTCTCTGGTGAATGCGGGGCGCCTTTCGTTTCGCGTGTGTGTTTTTCGTATTTGTTGTTGTGTATGAATGAGTGTGTATCTTTGTGATTGCTTGGAGAAATTAATGTTTCCTATATTTTCATAGTCCCGCATCGATTTCGTCCGGTTAACTGATATTTCTGCCACATTTAAGGTTTGTGGTTTTTTTTTATTACTAACAACTTTTTGTTTAGTTTCTTGTAAATATATTATCAGTCATATTGTACATAATCATTAGGGATCTTTTAAAAATTGTTGTTTTTATGCCCCCACCCGACAATATTTGTACATAAGGGGACTATTTAAGACAAAGAGATATTTTGGTGGATGTAGCAAGAAAGGTATGGTTAAATGTGTTGTTTTGGTGTTAAGAATATTGTTTTGCATGATAGGGTCAATGGTTGTGGCTAGCTAAGTTATAAATTAAGACAAATGGTGACCGTCCTTTTCTCCAACCCCCTTTTTTGGCCTTGTGCCTCATTTGCTGTTCATTTACAGTAATAAATATCGTCAGACCTTCATTCCAAGAGACATGCCAAACTGACCCACGCAAGGCAAAACTCTGACCGACCAGGACTTTGCCGCGCAAAATATCTCTGACTCAACAATCCACACGCACAATCTATCTCTCTCAGGAACGCTATCTAAACATCACTTACGATACTTTAAAAAGTGACATTTTTCTCACTACTTAATAAGTATTAGTAAACAAACAATCAAATTCTGACACAACTAAAAGTATGCAACTCCTACCAATTCTGAACAATAATACAAACTTACGTACACACTAATAACTGAACTAACACAAAGGACAATTCATACGTAACTGCACACTTAGTTTAATTTTGTGAACAAATCTGAATAGCAATTGCAAATACTTTCAAACATTCCCAATAATATCCTACACAGCCAAATACATCTATTCTCATTTATCCATCAAAGTTCAACTCAATTGTATTCTTGAATTGTATATAAACCAATGTTATTGTTGTACATTTAATGTTTGTCTTTTTGCATGATTTGTTTCTAATATTTTTCTTTAATTGTTGTGGACGAATGTTTTTAGAACACCAACACTAAAAATCCTTCTGATCACTCAAAATACATTCGCCAGTCTGCAACAAGCTTTTAGAAAACTTTAAAATAAAGAAGAAATACACGTTTCGTAACAAACTTTACAAAATTAAATAATCAATCCGACACTTGCGATTCAAAAATGTGTCGGACTATAAACATCGAGATTCTTATCTTCATATTTTTACCAAAGAACCAAATTTTGTCTTATGTTGTCGCCGGTTTTCAAAAACAAAATAGCCACTTATCTTAAACACAGAGCAATTTACCAATTACCACTTATTCTACATGCTTCAGATATTCCTGCTCGACATTTTAAGAAAATATAAAATATATTCCTATATACATATATATATATATATATATATATATATATATATATATGTTTTAAATATTAAACTGTATGTGTATATTTACTACCAACGAGCAGTTTGTCTTTCTCAGTGAGGTATGATGTTAGGAATTTAAATTTATTCCCCTTGTCTGTGTAATATATTCAAGACAACCAAAAGATTCAAACGTTCAAATTATAGAATTCTAAAATGCTTAATTGAACAAGTCACAAATCTTTTACAATCAGACGCCTTGTTAACAACTGAAAAATGAAAAAGATGAATCAATTTTAGCCTGAAAAATGCTTTTCTAGAATATGCAAGGAATGGGCTCAATCAATACTTTGTACACCCAATGCTTACGTCTCTCGGATTATGTGATTTTATGATTTCAACACTTCTTTTGGCGAGGAGGTGAGTTGAATATTTGTTGCTAACGGTCTTGTCAAGTGGAGTATCGTTAAGCCAAAAGTCTTTACCGCAGACAGCATCGAAACAACGCTTGTGTGTAAAATAATCTTCTGCTCCAAGGTGAAAACCTAAAAAATAAGTCAAGAACGTCAGTTATTTCTCTTCTTCCACACTCTTGTGTAAGAAAAAAATGTTAGGAGAGTAACACACGTGTATACATGCATACATAGATGGCAGAAAAGTAATTACATGTGATCCAATTATGCTCCTAAAGTAATACGTCATAGTTTATCATATTAGTGATAGAAGTTGAATGAAAATTTATGTTTCAATGACTGAAAATTTATGTTGCCTTGTTACAGATAGTAACAGCACAGAAATAGCATTTAGCATGAAAGTGTGTACGAAGCAGATGTTTGTCATTGAATTCCTCCATGCAAAAAAAAAAATTACTCATTGACATTCATCGACTATCGCTGCTATTCCTCAGGAGGCTAGAAGTTTGAAATAGTCGTGCGTTACGTCATATACTGAGTACGTGGCCGCACAAAAAGAGTGCGATTTATTTATTTTTTATTATTATTTTATTTATTTTTCTTATAGTAGTATATGTGCCCATTAATTCTATCGTATACACTTCAAGATATTGTCTACTGTAGTGAATGATATTTTATTTAGTGCGGGCTGTTTATTTTTTTAATTTGTATAAAAATAGCTTCTAACGTTCTACATTGAATGCTGTAGAGTATTTTAGCACTATCCACTAATATTTGTCTTAAGTTAGATGTACATTGGTCGTTCACGATGTGCTGGTCGATGCGTGCACGAATTACATTAAGTTTCGACAGGTGATAGGTCAATCTGCGAAAGTACATGAGTGCCCGATGTAAGTACTTAATGCTGTTTTTTATCATTAATATTGGAAATGCAATCTCCCCGGGGGTGCATTTGTTAGTAATCACTAATTAGATGCTTTAAACCTTTTGATAAATGTGTTAATAAGTGTTTGTTAGGATCGTTGAATGATACGTATATTGCTGGCCAAAATGTTAAAAGGAAATAAAAAATGAAAAATAAAAATTGAAGCTTTTTAGCCATTAATAGGGAAAATTTGAATACTAGGAAATTAGGCTAAAAATACTAGCTAATTTACTAGTACTAAATTTTCCGTATTAAATGCTAAAAAACGATTTTAAATTACATTTTTTTCTTTTATTTCGAAGCTCTACGTGGTTGAGTCTTCCTTTATTTTCAATGGCCTTAAGATTTTGGCCAGCAGCGTATTGGTGAATTATGTTTTTAATTGCTTCTTCATCCTGTTTATAATTATGGTGAGTCTGGTTACGATAGCATATGTTAATGTTGTGTTTATTTTTGTTTGCATCAAAAAGGGTCTTGCGTTATTTTTTCTAAATTTTGTTAAGGCTAATTTAATTTGTTTATCGCGGATGTAGTTAGGGAAGTTACTGTTGATTAGATTTTGTTTAAAATTGTTTAGTTCCTTATACAATAATATGGCGGAAGAAGAGATTACATTTGTCTCGGTAAGACATATAACAGGTATTTGTATCTATGAGGACATTCACTTTTACAGATAAGTAAAGTCGAAAATTGGAAAAATATAATAAATAATTTAACAGATAAACCGTGTCGGTTCTTTTTAATCCAGCTTGCTTATATATATATATATATATATATATATATATATATATATATATATATATATATATATATATATATAAACTTTTAAAAATCAGAGATCAGTTGAATCCGCTACCTTGGTTTCAACCAAGGTAGCAGAATCAACTGACCTCCTGATTTTTAGTTAAAACTTCTACATGTTTTTTTTTACTTTTATTTTATTTTTTTCAGTATTGAGCACTTTTTAATATTACTGTTTTCTGGTCAGATTCAACTCTGACCATTAACCTTTTATGTAGATAGATAGATAATTGTTACACTCGATCAACAGAATGATAAACACTAACAATTACTTCCAATAACTCTAATTTTATGGTAAGTTCAATACATCCAAAACTAATAACACAACACAACGACGCCTCGATTAAAAGAAGAAAAATAACTCAGAAGTGAAAAGGATTAAAGAGCATTATGTTTGATCGCAAATAAAAACTACATACGCCATGCATGTGTGTGTACACATACACACACAGACATACACATATACGCATGCATGTATGTAGTGAAAAGATTCCAAATATTTGCTCTGTATAAACTCGTCTTACCATAGAAACTGTCGAATCCTCTGTAATGAGGCAGATACTCCTTTTTGAAAAAACCTAAATGCCATTTCCCCACTATATGCGTACGGTATCCTGTCTCTTTCAATTTATCGGCTAGTGTTGTGGTATCCAAAGGTAATCCACGTGGTTGGGACGGTTTTATTACTCCGTGTTGCATTCCTGTGTGAATCTGAAAAATAAAAATAAAATTAAGTGTTACATTACACTTAGTTACTTAGTGTTACATTCTTGGGCAATCACAAAAACATTTACGAAATTTTGGAATCCAATAACAGTGTTATAAATGTCAATGAATCGATACAGAAAACCGAACACTAGAAAACTCATCGGAAAATTTCAAAAGCATTCATTTCTAAGATTTGAAACTTCGAAAAATATCTTTGACTCTTAGGTGCCGATTCGTTTCCACTGGTCATAGCATTGAATCAATTTCTTTTACTTGCCGTAACCCACTCCGTTTCCTTATCTCGTCTGTCCATCTTAATGAATGTCTTATTAGTGTTTTTTTACGCTTCCTCGGCCACTGTATGGTGCGGTCTACCAATCCGTTGGTACATTGTGTGTTTTTTTTGTTTTTTTTTTTTTTATGGTACTCCATGATGATTTCCTTTCGAAGTTCGTTTGATTGCCTGATATCCTCTTTCCGGATGTGATTTCTCAATGAAATTTCCAGCTTCAACCGTTCCTTGGTCCTCAGCTTCGTGATTAGTCTATATTCTCCCACACCGTTGTGCGTTGTGCAATATCGCAGACATAACTAAGCTGTTGAAAAGATAAGCGCCAATCTACGTTCACCTTCAATACATCATCACTGAGCTGAACACTCTTTATCTTATCCTACGCGAGATCTCTTCTGTCGCATCACGCCTCATATTGGTTATACTCCGTTTCAATTAAATTTCTTTCTGATTCATTCTGTATGCTGACCGGATATGGACGCCACGAAGGCCGAGAGCGAAATACAAAAAGGTGTTTTCTATGTATAAGCTCCACGCATCACATGTCCGATCTACAGTAGCCAATCGCGATCGTTCCCACCGAAAAAAGAGATTCCCCTGGGGATAGTAGTCCCTAGGGGCTTAAAAGCAGGTTTCTGAGAACGACCAAGTCATTGGAGAACCACCAGGCCGCCGGCCATCACGCAGGGCACTGCTGTTGCTGCTAATACTACTTCCGCTATGACCTCGTCACCATGACAACCACAGTGGAGGGCCAGCAGGCCACCAGCCGTCACGCCGGTTGCTACTCCTGCTGCTGACGGAGCGGTTATGTTGAGTGGTGGCACTCAACATAACCGCTCCGCTCAACGACCATTACCACTTCCGGCTTGACAAACCACCACTGCATAACCAACTACCCGAATCCAGTCGCCATCGCTGCCCCGTTTCACAAAATAGGCCTACCAAACCACATCAATCTGACATCACCTCGGCAACCCACCGACATGTTACAAGGCATTCCCCTGCAGTCGTCACTGCGGCCCCCTTCCATTTAAAATCACACCAATCCGACACCACCAGGTTAACTCAGCAAGCCACCGCCGTCACCTCAACATCCACGACTCAATGCAAAAGATTTACTTCGCAGTCGTCACCGCGACACCATTCCATAGAATAGGCCACGTCACCAACCACGTCAGTCCGACACCCTCTTTGTCAATCCATCGCCGTCACCTCGGTATACCCGAGTCGATAAAAGGCATTCCTTTCGTTGTCGTCACTGCGGCCCCATTCCTAGAACAGGCCTATCAACCAACACCCTGTGACCATACTCCGTGACCTCGACCAGCACAAAAATAGATCAACTTAAGGCCATATCCTTAATCCTGAACGCCATCCTGACAATACCCCAGAAACGGAGATTTCAGATTCGTAGCTTCGCTAACCACTCCTGGACAGTACCTCGCCAAACCAAAGCCGTCACCTGACACTGACTTGCTTCAGACAAGCCCACACGCATAGGTCAACTCTTGGCTTCTCTCTTAATCCTGATCGCCATTCTGACAACACACCGTTCCTCACCCCACTGGACACACGCACACCACAAGACCGGCCGTTAGTTCGGCATGGTCCATTATTATAGGTTAGACACAAGTCTCCGGTTTCCAATGTCTATTCGAAGCTACCCTCCAGCCACGTTGTGATTGTTTTGATCCTTGGGAGTGGTCATCAGATCGTAGAAATACGGAAGCTCTCCGTGGGTCCACCTGTGATTTCGTCGGGTGAGAATTAACAGAAAAAATATAACTAAGTCGATTCGATTTTTAAAGGACAAAATTATATATATATACACAAAAAAAGAAAAAATAATTCTTGTTGCACAAGGTTGAATGTTCCTTGTATGGGAACTATAACCAAAAAAGAAAGAAAAAACACACAGATACTTCGAATAGGAGACATGTGGCCTTCGTTTTAACTCTTTTTGTTCTGTTCTTAGCGTAACTACTACAACCTTCGATGTTCCCGTTCTCAGCAGTAGTAATAGTAGTAGTAGTATGAGTAGTAGCAGGAGTAGCGGTCCTTAGTTGTTAGCGGCAGTATTTCGCTTCTTCACTCTCAGGTTTAGCAACACATAGCGGACGCTTCCTCTGTTCTACTGCATTCGAAGTCAGACGAACCCAAAACTCGCCGAGAACCCGTAACGTATCTGTTTTCTAGTGCGAATGTACCAAAGTACAACTTCACTCCTCCGAGAATAAAAAAATTATTTTTTCATCGATTGGTTTCCAAGATTCACTACAAGACTACTTCGCTATTAATTTTTCTATTAAACTACAGACTTTATTGTTTTAAAAATAAATTCTACATCAAAACATCCTTAATTTGAACGTCGATTCTTATAGTGTCAAAATCCATTTCTGTTTTTAAAAGTTCTAATTTATTATTGTTCCAGTAATTTTCTTTTAGTAATCTGATATCCTTTGTACACTTACAAAAAGATTGTATTTCGTGTTACGAAGAAAAAGTAGCTGATTTAATTATTTGCATAAAAAAACTCAAATTGTGAAATAAACGTAGATGATTTCCTTAATTCTCTGTAGAAAATGCAAAATCTGAAGAAAAAGTAGCTTATTTTGTCATTTCTACATAAAAAATCACAATCTGATTTTATAATTTCGATGCAAAATTCAAAATCGGTATAAAATGGAACTGGTTTTCTCATTTTTATATAAAAATAAGAATCTGATGACAAAGTATCTAATTTACTTATTTCTGTATGAAAGTGTCAAATTATGAATAAAATAGCTGATTTTCTCACTTTTACATAAAATATGTAAACCCTGGAGAAAACATTGATAGCTAATTGCTATATATGTCAAATTATAAAGAAAATTACTCGCTGAATTACTTCTTTGTAGAAAAAAAAATCTAAAGAAAAAGTAGCTAATTTTATTATTTTCATTATTTTAATGATGATTTGCTAATTTCTATAAAAAAAGGCAAAATATGAAGAAAAGTAGATGATTTACTTATTTCTATAAAAAAATCTATCAAAATGTGAGCACAAGTAGTCGATTTCCTTATTTCTCTGTAGAAATGGCAAAATCTGAAGAAAAAGTAGCTGATTTGCTTATTTCTATATAAACCAGAATAAATGGGACTTTTTCTTCAGCACTTTCGGACGATGGAGTGATGAGTACTACAGTCAACTTGAACAGATGAGTGCTAAAGTTTTGCAAATTTCCTCCACTTCCCTCTTGTCGGTCTCTGCAATACCTTACTTGTTCTGCAATATCGTCACTTCTGTTATGTAATGTCTCTATTACATTTCTTATGACTTCCATCTCTGCATATTTCTTAGGAGATTTTTCTTTTCTGTACTTCTCGAAGTCTGTTTCAAGTTATTGTCATATCGCCTTGCAGGGAAAAGTATCTTTAACTAGATCTTTCCCATCTCTCTTCATATCTTGTTGCTTTTCTATCAGTTTCTTCGTCTGCTTCAAGATTCTTCCTCCTTTCTCTCTCAAACTAGCGAGCTTCATCTTTCTCAGTATCTGAATCAGTGATTCGTAGTTAGTATCAATTCCCTGAAGCATACCCCAGAATTTATTTTCGGTGGCTTTCTTCAGCTGCACCTTGTTTACAGCCTTCACCCTCGCTTCCCTCATTGCTTCTTCTCAGTCTTCCTTGACACGAGTCTTACAACGCTTCCATCCTACCATTTTCACTTATCTGTTTTTCGTCACATTTAATTTTCTTCTTCTCATTATTATTATTATTGATATTATTATTTAGATATTCCATTGAATTTCACCTTGCCAAAAGTCGAAGCTGCATATGAGACAATTAATCGTTTTTCCTGGCGGATTCATGCTACCTGAGATTTTTAACTGACTCTCATCACCCGGTTTGTGCTCCACCACTTTGGAGCAGTCCTACTGACGCGCAAATTTTTAAATGATTTTAAACTTTGAATATTGTCACTCCGCTGAGTGTGTGGGCAGAATGTCACCTCTTTACTTTAGCTAGCTTACAACCTCTACTGAATTAACTTGATACCCACTTCTGTCATATCTCCTAACATGGGAGATAGTTCGTAATGACTGTACATATATTTATACTGTATGGACTTCGTGCCGCCATTTAGAAATTATAAAATATTTGGTTCAAATTTCAAATGAATTAAAAGTTGTTCTCTTCATTTGTAGAATGAGAAATATATTAAAAGAAAGTTTACAAGTAGTAATTTATTTTTATTTTTAATATGTAGTTATGTAACATTGTTACGAGAGACAATTTTGCCAGTATGGCAAAATTGGTGGCTGGATGAAATTAACATTTCTGTCTTTTTAATTTACTTTGTAAGGTAAATGACAAATGATTGTGGGAGGTTAACAGAGTTAAAAGTGTGGATCTTACAAGTGAGTAAATTTATACCTAGTGCCGGATGGAATTTGAATTTACTTGAGAAGATCATGTGAAACGCCAAGATAGCTAAGCTATAAAATTCGGATTTTACAGGCAAACAAGAAGTAACCTGGGGTTTGGTCGTTCTAGTGGGCTGTTAGAGACACTGAAACCATTTAATTACAATAAATTTAATTACCACCTGTAATTGTCTTAGTTCGAACTGAAGATATAACAGGTTTTAAGTATTAAGATCAAGTAAAACAAGGAACACTTACATTTCAACACCACATGCCGCTAGAAAATGACAATTGAGATAAACTAGCTCACCCAAATCTCAGTAATTAATTCAGTAATTAATTTTATTTTTTCATATCCAACGTTCTGCCTTGATTGTCTTTTGGGGTCAGGAATTCACCTGACTCTTCCTGTGAGAAAACGAGGGATGAATTCCTCAAAACTCTTCCCTTGATCCTATTGCTCATATGCAAATCAACTTGTAACCTGACATACGAAAGAAACCTGTTCCCCATAAATACAGGGATTCACCACGATATGAGTCAGTCAGTCCAGAGCATTCACATTGCTAGTCGTGAGAGGGCAATCACCCCGATAGTCAAGACGGAGCAGCCATTACAGGCAGTCGGAATGAAATGTATCAAATTAGTTGACATTAACAATACTCCTCGCCACCCCTTGCTGAGAAGAATTTAGTCAACTGGAGAAATTTTCCCTGGCTTCAGAGATGAAGAGCAGATTTGAGAGACCAACATTGTCTGCATGCTCGAAATCCCAATTCTCTGATTTTTTTAGCCAACTACTAGTGACCAAATACCACCAACGTACTTTATACAGTAAATGTAAATAAAAAATAAACGATTATATATTGTCGCTTGTGGTTTTTTCAAATTAAAAATAAATTCTCATCGTGTTTTACTTAAAATTAATTGACAGGTAAACAAAAATTAAATTCAATAAATATTTTGGAATGATATGAGCTTAAACGCAGTATTTGAGAATTGATTCTTAAATGATACTCGAATGTTTTGTATCTTTTTATTTTTACAAACATATTGAAATTATTACGAGTCTTTCAGAGTACCTCCACCTTTGAAAGGGCCCTTTGGTATTGCTACAACAATCCATCTAACTGGCTGAATAGGAACCAAACAGAAGCCCCCTGATTAAAGCTGCTTCGTCCCGACCTGCGCGCCCCTTTTGAATGTTTCTCACATTAGCATTCAACAAGTAGCACGTACAAAAACTGCTTATGGAAAAAAAAAATTCGCCAACAGATCTGTAGTCTCCGGGATTGTAGCGCCTACTCTACGTGAAGAAATATCATCTCAATCCTCAGGATATTCGGACTCCGAGACATTGCTGCCACCACCACAATAACAAGAAATCACAATTATCATAAACTACTGTTAACAGGAAGTTTCTTTTCTGTGACAAGATAAGTTCACAAAATACCATTTTTCCAACACCATTATTGTAAATCTTCCTTTCTTCTCATTCTTTTGTTACACTCGGAAAAGGTTTGAATCATAAAATTTTGATTTTGTTCCTTTTTCTCACACCGTGTCGCGTCACTGAATTATCCTTTTTTTTTTCTACAGCGTTAATTACTTATCTTTTCGAACAAACTTAAACGGGTAAAATTTGCAAAACATGGACTAGCAGTTTATGCTACGAAAAATAGGAACGAGTTAATAAGGCATTTGCTTAGACGTGTCTCGCTTGAGGAAGAGGTTCGATAGGTGTATTACTTTGGTACCTACTAAGGACTTTGTAGCAGTTTCCTACGTTCTTTTTATTTCTTTCTCTTTCTTACACTTGTGAAATTTAATTGTGCAAAAATTATTCTTCTTCCCTTAAAGTGACCTATTTTAAAACTGTAATGGCTTTGTTGTTTAACTGCCACTCCTTAAAAGGAAATTAACTTCAGCCGTAGATGCTATATCTTCAAAAAACTTTACTTTGTAAAACAAGACAACTTCATAAATAAATGGTTAGTACAGGTCGAAATAAGAAATTAAGAAATAAGTGAAACCTGTGAAAAGGCAGATATTAATTTGGAAAAAAGTTGCCTTTTATCAAACGATGTATTAGAAATTGAATATGTCTCTAACGTATATAGAAAAATGGCAGAAATAGAACAAAAGGTTGTTTCTCCCAGTCCCACTATAGGATTACCACAAAATTCTAATGTGGCAGACTAATTTAGTCTGCCACATTAGAATTTCAAGTGCCTGGGTCCAGACTACAGTGCACCAAATATTTTGACGAAAGTCAAGTGGCACAAAGTTTAGAGAATATGTTCGATGGTAAGCTCCCTTGGCATGAGGATAAAATCAAGTCTCTGCCGAGTAGCTCATTTTAAAAAGAGTTGTTGAAAAACTCGATCAACAGAACTTATTTCAAGATTATGCAGAGGTATTCCAACAACAGGATCATAAAGGTATTATCGAACATTTTGAAGTAGCACCCCAAAATTTTGCTAATTATATTTGGATACCTCATAGACCTGTCATTAATGAGGAGAAAACAACACAAATTTGACCTGATTTTAACTGCTCCTTATGAACTAAGTGGAAATACTCCCTAAACGAAGCAGCCTATCCAGGTATAGCTGTTGCTATATTTTTCACACCCACATACACTCCAAGTCATTTTATTCGCCTGCGATTGCCTAATAATTACTACTACCTTTGTATAGGACAATTTAGCCATTGCAGTCGTTCCTTTGAATCTTTTGGTTCTGAGCATACTTACCTATTCTGTTTAGTACGTGTGTAGTGATTGGTTAATTTTTTACTGCTATTATTTAGATCAAATCAATGCCATGCTAACAGACATACATATGGCCTTTCTCATGATAAAGATTAGATTACTTGAAGACGGTAACAGGTTTTGTTTCGTTATGAAAGGAGATAAGTTTATTTGTTTTAAATATACAACCATTATTTTTGGTTTTAATGCTAGTCCCTTTATCTTTATTTTGTAATTAAACACCACGCAAACAAGTTTCCCGACGATAGTTGAACTGACATGTTAGAGCAAACTTCTATGTTAACAATTTGATTAAAACGGCTAATTCTGTTGATAAGTAATCAAAACTGTGCAGTAGCTAATGATCGTATGCAAAAGAATAATTTTAATCTTAGATCATGGAATACAAATTATGAAAAACTTAAATCTCAAATGATAAATGATTAAAATTTTGTAGAATATAGTTGTGAGCTCGAAAAAGTTTTAGGATACAAGTATTCTACTCTAGAAGACACACTTCAGATATCTCTAGCGACCATGCTGTTAATACCAAAAGGGGAATATTATCACAGACTGCTAGCTTTTTCGACAACCTGTAAACTATATATTATATATTATAGCGTGCAAAACATTCAATCCTACTTGGGATTGGCGAAAGCTAAAGTGGCACCTATGAAGCCTAAGAGTTTAAGAGTAAATCACTAGCCGTATTTTTCGCGATAACGTGTTTGTTACCGCTTACTCCCGATTTAAAATCGGAGATATTGTAATATTACTAGATGCACAATTTGCGTTGTCATTAAAACCAAAATCAATTTGTGAAGTGTTTGTCAGTAAAATTTAAATATGTTCTTAGTGAACAAAACCCAGCTGACTTACTCACATTGGAAAAATTTCGGCAAAATCTAGACCTTTGGATCTCGGGACCTGAATGATTCAGTGGAAATCCTATAGAAGGACAAATAAATGAGCTCCAGTGTTTAAGTTCGAGGAATAAATCAATTGTGCAATCAACTTCATTAAATTATACTGTAACTAACAGTAAGCCACAACCCATGATAACACTCGGATTTTAATAAATTAATTAGTGTAAGTGTGCTAATATCCGAAATAGATTAAAAATTAAAGTGTGCTAAGATCCGAAATAGATTAAAACACAAGTGTCAAACTTTATTTGTTTAAGTTAATGCAACAACAAAGCTTTGCAGAAGAAACTGCTTACCTTCAATAACCCCAAGATAAAAAACGTTCCTGAATTAGTAAAAAAATTAAACTTATTCATAGACCAAAGGGGGCGGAGGTAATCAGAGCTAAAAGTAGAATAGGTAAAACACCACATGTGATTATGAAGTTATCAATCCTGTTTTGTTGGCTAAAGATCATGCCTTAACTAAACTTATGATCACTGAACATCACAAAAGATGCAAACCTCTTGGTATAAAGTCTGCTTTAAACAAAATCCGACTTTCAAGGTTTTGGATCCCTAAAGCGAGACAAGCTGTCAAAAACGTTATTTCACAATGTATCGTATATCAAAAATTCAATAATCTAGCTTTCAAATATCCTAAAGTTATGAATCTACCTAAACACACTCAACCTTGTTAAGCAATTTCTACGTACTGGGACATGTTTACATTGGACATGTTTGGGTGAAAAGTAACCACGGTATTAGTAAGATGTATATGCTTATTGTTATTTGCAGTACATATAGAATTAGTTAAAGACATAAGCAACCACTCATTTATTCTGGCTTTAGTTAGATTTACAAATATATATGGTATACTATCTCATATTATCGCGATAACGTCAGATCTTTTATTGCTGGCTGCATAGAGGAAGTTTACGCTTCCAATGAATTCAATAAACACTTTCAAGCATAAAACATAAAACACATCAAAATACTCTTATACGCTGCTTGGGTTGGGGGTACATGGGAATGCATGATCGGAATTATTAAATCCTGTTTGTATAAAACAATTGAACGTTCCCGAATCAAAAACTTTGATCTTATCACTGTGATATCTGATATTCACAATGCCATAAACACAAGATCTCTTAGTTATAGATGTTCTACAGATTCGAACCTCAAATAATAACTCCAAATTGTTTCCTTCGTCCTAATGTTAACGCGGGACTTGTATTGAAAATAGATGATCAGGATGTTTGGAAATCTGACCTTCTTTCAAGATCTGATGTAACCTAATGACGCCATGTTAGCTGAATTCCGTGCGCTTTGGTATCAAGATTATTTATTGTGTCCGAGAGAACAGTGTAGAGATTTGCATGAGGTTAATTTTCACAATAAAACTAGTGTTGATGATGTGGTTCTTATAAAAATAATCCTGCTATAATTAGTCCATTATGGCTTCTGGTAAGGGTTTTGGAATTAATTATTGGTGATGACAACAAAGTTCGTTCCGTGAAAGTCGAAAGAGGTGACGGCTGTGTTCAGGTTCATTCAATTAAACTGTTATATCCACTAGAACTGTCATTAACTCATACTCACCACTATAGTATCATTCATGATTCAGAAGAATCTATTGATGGGGAAGTTAATATTTCAAATTCAAATGTATCTAATCAGGTTCCAGATTCTAACCAGATTTCACAACATTCTAAAAGGACTAAAATATCAAAGGCAAAAGAAATCTGATTTGCATGTATAAACCTGTAAATTATATGTTGCAGAATACTAAACATTTGACAAAATCTTATATTCTGTAATTGCAGTCTGTCATTTAAGTTCATTAAAAAAATGAACATTTAAAAGTTTTAAAATTTTGAATTAGAAAATAGTGTTTCCAACCTTGAGATTCTTTTCTTGTTCTATTATTACTTTCCTCTCTTGAATTTGTTTTGTATAATGCAAGACAAAACAAAATGTGATCTTTTCTCATTTTTATTATTGGAACCCTTTTGAAACAAAAGCCAAAAACAAATTATTATTGTATTTCATCCTTGAAATCATTTTGAAACAAAAAAAAAACTGAGATCTTTTCTCATTTTTATTATTGCATTTCATCCTTCGAACCTCTTTTTGAAAAAAGAAAACAAAGAACTCTTCACCTCCTGTAGGAACATAGGTTTTCTTCTTTGTAATCTTTGGAACTTTGCGGCAAGTTACGTTGCAATAAATCCATATTGCAATCTTGTTTTGGGGGAGAATATTGAAATTATTCTGAGTCTTTAGGAGTAACCCCCTTTCAAACGGGCCCCTTGGCATTGTTATAACAATCCCTGTGACTGACTGAAAAGGAACCAATCAGAAGGCCCCTTAATGAAACTGATTCGTTCCAATCTGCGTGTTATTTTGAATCTTTCTTCCTCTTTCCCACGTTGGCTTTCAAATGCTTTCGGGAAAAATCTTTACCAACAGATCTGCTGCCTCCGGAATTGTAGCACCTACTCCACGTGAAGAAATATCATCTCAATCCTCAGGAGGATCGGACTTCGATATATCGCTGCCACCACCACAACAAAATAAAATCACAATTATCTCAAACAACTGTTAACATGACGTTTCTTTTCTATGACAAGAAAATACCATTTTTTGCAACACCATTGTTGTAAACCTTCTTAATTTCACTGAATTATCCTTTTTTAAACTAAAGCGATAATTATTTATCTTTTCAAATAAACTTAAACGGGTAAAATACCAACAAACTATTTGAAATTATTTGGCCATAGCAGTGAATTCGAAAATTAATATTAACGTAAAGAGCACAGCACATCCATGTTCTCCTCCTAGGGTTTTTGTGATTAATTTGTAACAACTGAAAAAGGGATTCCCTATTTCGAGCCATGCGATCAATAATTGCTTAATAAAAATCGTAGCTTTACAATTAGGCATAAAAAATGAATATCAACTCACCTGATACCTGCCTGACATAAGTTGACTTCTTGTCGGTGTGCATATTGGCTGGACATAATAATTTTCTAATTTAATTCCTTGCTGAGCCAGTTCATCAATAACTGGTGTTTTGATCTCAGAACCGTGATAACCGACATCGTGGAAACCTTGGTCGTCTGAGAGGATGAAGACGATGTGGGGTTTGGAAGCATTATTTGTCACACAGACACAGAAGAGTAGGATAATGAAGAGGAGCATATCTGTGGAAGAGTTATTTAAATCAGTTTGCTTTTTCTATTTATGCACAGAACTGTCAATAAATTCGTGCGTGGGAAAATTGCATGTGCTGTGTATGCTTATGTATTTGTTTACTTGTGAAATCTTGCTTATGTATAGCAGTATGTGTGTGATAGTGAAAATTATCTTAGAAACTAGATTAGCTACGTGTCAAACTAGAGAAATTCAACATACATGTGTACATATTTAAACCTAAAATAAACATTTCTTGTTTATTGCCATGGGCAATAAACAAGAAATTTTATGTTTTATTGTTCTATTGCAAAAGTGTCAGCGAAAATTTTATTATTTATGTATCGATATTTTTCCCAGGGCGACGTTAAATGATTTAGCATATATAGTTAGTTTGGTGTACCATGTAGATTAGTAAAACGTGTTAAGGATTGAATAAAGGACATATTGCCCATATCTGGCACAATTTTAATATGTACAGTTTGTACATTCAAACACGTAAATATCAGCAAATGCATCTTTGTTGCTTTATTTTCTTTTTCTGTCCTTATGTAGACTGTAATACACTCCTGTATGTTGAAATGAGTCCACTCTGTGTTTAGGTAGGTTGTTGAGTCAGACAGTTGTAGCGTTTACAAACATAACATCCAGATATTAACGAATTGACTACCTGTCTTGCTTGGGTTATCCAATATCCAGATAGTCTTATCTCTGTAATGGTTGCACCAACCCCCAAGTGTTTACATCGATGATGAACATCTTCAATAATTAGTCTCATTGTGTAATGATATTTAGCTAGCCAATAATCTGGGATATTTTATTTCCAGTTCGAACTGCCCACATTCGCTATCCTACCATCTACTCGTAGTGTTCTATCTTTATACAAGAAGACGTTTAAATTTTCTACCAATTTGGGGACTTCACTTTTATGAGGATCTCTCAAATACTCTATTCTTTTTCAAACACTTCTTCCTGCATTGACTTTATGAGATATAACTTTGCATCCAGCTTATGATTTCTTAAGCTAGTTCGTTTTCTTCATTTATGTATGAATTCAAGCATTACATAATTTTATGTGTAGTGAATCTCTGTTTATTATTGAGGTTGAATCCATCTTCGTAGTAGTGCCAAAATATAACTCCGACCTCACAACATCTTTAGCCTTTGAATTCGAACACTCTAGACTGTTGCTAGGCTAGTAAAAAAAAAATTTCTGGTCAAGTTAACTCCTCTTGAAATCATATCAACAGAGTATATGTTTTTAAATTTTATCTTTTTGTTTTTATGATCGTTTTCATTTCGATCTTTCATGGCTTTCATATCCTTAAGCCGGTTTCTAACAAATAGGTTTTTGGTTTTAGCTGTATCACTAAGTAATCATGATAGTACAATCTGTGCATCCACCATAATGCACACATTTTCAATCATAACATTTGAATATGATTTCAAAATTCTAGACAATGCTGTAAAGGCTGTATATACTGCCAATAATTCTATGGTAGGAATGGATTTTGTTTTTAATGGAGGCACTTTTCCTTTGGCGAACAGTATTGCGAATTTCCATTTTGCATTGCATAAACTACGAAACCATAAGCTGCAAGGCTTCCTTTGTATTAATAGCTTGAAAAGTCCTGGCTGACTGGGCTAATATCTGTTTCTTAGTCCTCACATTTCTGTTTATTGGGATCTTACTGTCATCGTAGCATCATTAGGACAATAGTTATATCCTAATATCTTTTCATAGTCTTCTTCATGTTTAGAGATAGTAATTTCCTTAACCACTAATAGTAAGGAGCTTAAATCAGTTAACGGCCCGAATGGTGATATGGACGACGCGACAGAAGGAAGTCTTGCGGGGTATCCGTCATTCTTATCAGGATCTGATCCGATTCTTTGAGCATCAGCTCAAGACGAAGATTAGAACTGATAGAAAACGCTTGCATTCGACAGTCTTCAGCGGAAGGTGGGTGACTGAGGCGAGCTTGGTTCGTGTGAAAGGGGCTAGCCTTGATTTTCTCTTTTAGGTCAAGCCTACGTTACATCGGGGTGGATTCCTGTGGTGCCCTCCCCTTGGTTAGGTTAGACATGCTTTTGTGTACCTAGTTAATGCGAGTAAGTGTTGTTCCCGGCCTGAGGCCACATATTTAGTTATGATCCAGCCTGAGATTCCCAACCTCCCCAGTTTGTTTTTTGGCCCTCCACTTTCTATCTCGACTGGGTCAGCTTTATACTTTCCCATGCCCGTATGATTTTTTATCACCTTTCCCACTCCCTTAGCGAGAGAGCTGCTTGATTTTGTTCCAATGGGCAGAATACAGTGACCTCCCTGCCTTTTGAGGGTTGGACGGGCCCTACTAACATCGGTTACGTTTAATTTCATTTGTGTTAATATTTTGGTTTGTTATTGGGTTCATCTCCCTCCCCCTCTCATTTTTTCATCATAGAATTTTGTACATATGTGTTAGGATCATTAAATTATTATGACACGGGGCGCGTTTTGTAGGTCTCCCTAGAGTGGATGTGGTATTATGGTGCATGGAGGATTGATTGGTGACGGACGAGTTCTTATGGTGAATGAGTAAATTGTAATGTCTGAATGGGTCGTGAATCAAATTAGCTAGGTATAAGATAGTTAGTGAAGACCAGCCTTTTACCCCCCTTCCCCTTTTCGGCCTTGTGCCACAATTTTGTATCTATACGAAATAACAGTCTAACTCTCTGCTTTCGGCCGGAGAGGAACCCGGACGAGGCTCCGCCGAAGGGCAGAGTCTCGTTCGAGATGGTTGACTGCCCCTGAACCCGTTTATGCGGGTTCAAAGAGGGAATATTTTTGGCCGAGCCTATGGGCTCGGAAATCCCACGTTAAACCCGGCCTTGTGCCATATGTAACCCTCGCGGGAGGGTAGCTAAATATCACTTGGAACTTGGCTGATTTGGCCCCGGGGTAGAGCGACGTGCTCCCCCTCTCACCTTCACCTCGCCGACCCTCAGCAGCAGCCGAACATTATATGCGATAGTCCTTTTTAGGACTGATCTGGCCACATGATATGCGATAGTCCTTTTTAGGACTAACCTAGCCACATTATATGCGAAACTCCTTTTTTAGAACTAACAAGCTGCGTTCTTACACGACTGTCATTCTAAGGACGAACAGGCTACACCAGCACCGTCTGCGCCGATCCTCTCTCTTCTTAAACGCCGACGCGCTCTTTACTAAAGGGCAGACATCCGGGGATCGACGGGACCTCGAATACCGCTTGTTCCATCTGCCTGCCTCAGAACTGCTGCCTAGAACCCTAACAACGATCCTTCAACTAGCACTCCCTGACTTCACGATCGAACTACGCCAAACAATTCCTGTACCTACATTTGTCCAGATCGACAAATAAATCCGACGTTTGTTATTCTAAACCTCTGCCTTTGTTCCTCAGTGTCTTAGCTGTTCACACCTTTCTTCGTTAAAAACTTGCGGGGGCGACATTCCTTATCGGCCCCGTAACAGTTTGCATACATTTATATTAGTTACTTGCTCTTTCTATTCAATCAGTTTATAAAAAACTGTTGCGTAGTGATTAGTTTGTTTGAATATATTTTTGATAAGAAGGATATTTTTAGTTTGGCTGCATGAAGAAAATTAACATCTCCACAAATATTTAGATTATCTGCATGGCACAAGACTGTCAAAACCAAAACATAAAACAACAATATGTTTTCTAAAAATAACAAAACATTTTTTATATCAACAATATACAAAATTGAAGATTGAATTTACTCATGTAATTTAAACTGAGTTGCAAATTGTTAAATTGATGTTTATCACATCAAAAATTGTTTTATGGCAGACAAAAGTGTTTGTTCAATTGTGCACAATGTGTATGTCAATATGTAGCATTTATAATTAATAATATAGCAGGAGTTAATTTACTTTTAAACGCTAATTTTTTTTGATTAAGGTAAGTTCAAAGAAACTTGTTGTGTGAGAAGAAATTAGCATAAATATACTGAAGTATCAAATTCGTTCACCATAGAGGAATGACATCGGTTGAGATGAATTGAGTGAAGCTGAGTTGATGAGAAACTTTTAGCTCCTGAAGATGTGAGGTAAAATTTCCAGTAATTTTCAATTAGTAATCTGATATCTTTGTACACTTACTTCGTGTTCTAAATTAACTTTCTGTAATATTTACATTTCAAAGCCTTTACAGCATATTAAATATCTTGGTTATTCGAAAACGTCTGTCTTTTACTTGGTGTTTTCTGTTGTATAGCATATCTTCCTTTATTATCATTATTATTATTTCAGGGGTGATATCGCCCCTTTCACACACACACGCACACACACACACACACACACACACACACATATATATATATATATATATATATATAGTAGCGAGAAAAAACATCAGAACGATTAAATAAATCCATAAAATTTAATAATTATTTTGCATTATTGAAAATTTTTTAGGGTTAGAATATAAAATCGGGTATTTTACTAAATTACACCGACTCTTCACTGGCTCTTGCATTGTAAACATGACGAAATCTGTGACGTCATTGGAACTTAGAAAACAAATAGTCAAGTTATGTAAGAAAGATAAACTCTCGATTGGTGATATTTCAAAGACTGTGGGAAATCTAAGTCTTATTCATAGTATTCTTAAAATAAAACTTAAATATAAAACTTGAGGGTCATGTGAAGCCAAGAAACCACTTGGCAGGTCTAGAGAAATTACTGCAAGGGAAGACAGATTGATTGGTAATGAATCAAAAAAGGATCGATTTGCGACTGCAACCGCTATCTCTAAAAGAGCTAATGCTAACCCTGGCATTAAAATATCAAGGCACACTATTTCCCGAAGACTTAATGAAATAAATTTGAACAGTCGAGTAGCAGTCGAAGCCTTACATTTCTAAAAAGAATCAAATGAGCCGATTAAAATTTGCCACTGAACACGTCATATGGACAGAAGAACAGTGGGATTGTGTTCATTTCAGCGATTAGTCAAAGTTTAACATGTTCTGTTGTGAAGGGAAAGGTTCGTTCGACGCAGTCCTAAGGAACGATATTCGCCACAGTGCAGCGTTAAATTTGGAGGAGGAAGTATGATGGTGTTTGGAATGATTTCAGCTGCTGGTACAGGACCTCATGTCAGGCTACTCGGTAAAATTTACGCAACTGTATACAAAGAGATATTGAAGAAACATGTACCTAATTTGAGAACTGCAATTAATCAACCAGGTGTATTTATGCAAGATTACGCGCTTTGTCCCACAGCGAAGTCTGTTAAGACATTTCCTTCTGAGAAGAATGTTACTGTTATGGAGTGGCCTGCTCAAAGCCCAGACACGAGAATTTTTGGAAGTTACTAAATGAAAGAGATAAGGAAAAGAATCCAACAAACATCGAAGAACTATGGACTAATTTAAAAGGAGAATGGGAGAAAATATCCGTTAATGAATGCAAGACATTAATTCGCTGTCAATATATGTCAAGCTGTTATTAAAAGTAAAGGTCTACACATCAAGTACTCATGAATTATGAACGCTATTTTCATTTGGATATAATGTATCCATTATAATATTATGATTTTGTTAGTCGTTCTGATATTTTTGAACATCTAATTTTTTCGAATGTTATATAATTATTCTTATAACTTTATCAAAATAAGTTTATTGAGCTTTATATTTTGGAATTATATAATTTACTTTTATAACTTTATTTTTCCTTGATAAAATGTTCTATGAAGCTTTAAAATAAAATGTTATTTCACATTCAGTCTTTTTCTTAACATCGTTCTGATCTTTATGCTCGCTACTGTGTTTGTATATATATATATATATATATATATATATATATATATATATATAAACAATTAACGTCTCTTTAGCCACGCAGTGAAAAGGTTTCTTACTCAGTGTGAAGTTGAAACAAAGAAATTATTTATTGACAGTGTGAAAAGGAAAATGTGTATAGGAGCATGCTCAAAATATTATAAAAAAAATTATGATTGTTATTATTATGATTGTTTTTCTCTAACACGTTTAAGTGTTAGAGAAAAACAATCATAATAAAGCGGGACTTAAACGGTCTGCAAAAGCTTATACTCTGATTTTTTGTTAATGTCTATACTGATGATATAATGGTATATGGGTGCATCACCAAAACTCGAGATTACCAGTGCCTGGCCGCTGACTGCTAACCTCAACTAGCTCTAACAGTGGGAAAAAACTGGCTGGTCACATTCAATACCTCAAAAACCAAACTGTTGGCATTTTATCATCGCCAAGCGGACCCTGAATTTTAGCCTATCATAATGAACGAATGATTTTAAGGACTTCAGCTCAACCTAGATGTCAAGTGCAACTTGTACATATGATCCATCATTAAAGATGCTAGAAAAATGGTTGGTTCCCTGTACCGCTTCAGTAAATATCTGACTCCTTCTGCGATCCTTGAGATTTACAAGAGGTAGATCAGGCAGAAAATAGAATACTCTTGCAATATATGGACAGGAGTTGCCCAGTCTTCACTTCCTTGTCTTGATATAGTCCCAAAACATATTCGCATCCTTGTGAGTGATGAATTAATTTCCACTTTACAAGCATTTTCCCATAGACGAAACTTGTAAGCTTCTCACTGCTCTATTGCTATTTCAAGTGTTCAGATGAAATAGATTCATGAGCTCAGCCAGTTCTAACCTTCATGCCTAAGACTCACCATGTTTCTTTCATATTCCATTGATGAGCCGTAAGGTTCACTCAATGAACCACTGACTCCCAAGATGATACTTCCTTGATCACTACAATATTAACCTGTTTAAGTCTAGGGATAACCGTTATCTTCCCCACATATCTCTATAAATTGTGCTTCCTATTCTGTAACATTCTACCTGGCTCTTGGTCCTTGTACAGAGTAAACATTATTGTAAAAGTTTGTTTCAAATAAACATATCTCATATTATGTTTTTAATACATTGCTCACTTTTCTTATGTTGAATTATATCCCAAAATAAAATATAGCTTTTTCTGAGGGAGTGGTAATTAGACTGTCTCATTTTTAAATTACACTTCATTTATAATAATATAGCTCATTTACTTTGAAAAGTTGCTCATCACTATCATAAAATTTGAATCGATAGCTAACTTCTCTGCAAACTCTCAAATGTATCTCTTCTCAGAAATGATACTGATCAGTCTTAAAATTACAGCATATGAATTTCTGCTGAATTCTCTGCATACATTCAAGTGTCTACCTTTAAAACACTGTTGACCACAGTTTTAAACTTTGTATAACTAGCTCATTCTTAAGCTAAATTTTGTTCAAAATCTCAAATATCACTCTATGAAACGATATCATAAAAATTCCAGCTTGCAATGAGAAGAACTGGAAAATTTAAGGTTTCTTTAGTTGGTATTTTCCTGGTGCAAGGTTAACTTTTTAATAAAGAAGCTCCAGACATCTGCAAAAGCAAATAAGCCATGGTGGGTCAATAAATTATTTACCAGAATCTACCAATCTTGAGGCAAGTGATAGTTGACCAATGGGATGCAATGATTCCTTCTACCAACCTACAACCCATGGTGTCCCAGTTTATACCAATTAAGTAAGAATTTGAAACTACTGTGTCTTGTTTTGCACTTTCACCAGATGGTCAGACTGGAGTGACCTCTTCAGAGCCAGCGTAATTACAAGAATAGTCAGAAAGGGATCAATTTTTATATCCTTAGAGTCCACTCCAAATGTTCCATATGGATTTACTTCCATAACCTTTTTCATGTTTGAATAAGTCTACAAGGTAGTGGAGGTTTGAATTCAGATTTGTCTTTCTCCTAAATCAAAATGAAACCTATCCTACCACTATACCCACATAGAATTAAAGAAAAGAAAAATTCAAAAAAATAAAACAATACAAGAATATATATTTTTAAATATTTTATTCTTTTTATGAATTTTTACATACGTTTTGCATTAAATGAACATTAAATTTTAAAATATGTACTTTTTATTTTAAATTAGTGCAGCCAGAAGCAAATAAAAAATGGTTGAAAAATAACAAAATTGAAAGGAAAATATCAAATAATGAGTCTGCTTTTCTTCTGTTTCATTTTATTTTTCATTCATGCTTGTCATTTTTGCTTATTTTTATTTGTTTCATCTCATTTCTACTTATAAATCCTTTTATTTTCTAGATGAGTTTTAGCTGAAGAACACTTAATTCTTCTACCTTTAATTCTTCTATTTGCAATGTCCATCAAAGAAACAAAAATTCAAAATTTGTGATTATGACTCTGCTAAACAAAACACTTCTATTGATCATGGATGTATAAATAAAGAAAAAATAATAAAAATTTAAATAAAATTGTAAAAAAGAAAACATTCTTTAGTCAAAATGCGTTTACATGTTCTTAAGTATCCCCAAAACATTTCATAACATAAAACATATTTTCTTTTTCCCCATGTAAAATATATTTTTTTAATAAATAAATTTTATAAAACAAAATCTAAGTTGTTAATAATTTTATTTATACAGGAAGTTGTTTACCATTTATTTTCTATTAAAAATACAGTAAAACAGCTTTATTTCACATACAGAGCCATTTCTTCTTAGCTTTTAAACTTTTCCTCTTTCTTTCCCTCTTATTCTCACTCACTCACAACAGATAAAATTTTATAAGCTGAAGTTGCAAAATATGAGTGACACCAGTATCTGAATTGTTTTTGCCTAACCTCACTTGCAGAAACCAACTCAAATGGATTACATGTGTGACATAATAGGTCAGTGAAACTGTGGCAGCTGACATGAGATGCAGACATAATTTAACACCATTCGATTGCAGAATAAATTTAAGAGGAAAGAATGATGGGGCACTATAACTCTGATAAAGCACCTGCTGCTCTAGATTTTCTCAAGCAAAATAAATAAAGGTATACCAGGAATATGTGTATTTTAAATAGACTTTAGGGGCACATGAAAAATGCAGAGGTGATGCAAGAATGGGACCACTGGTGACTAGCAAGGATGGTAATCCCTCAACAAAAGGCAACATCATATTAAATTATATCCCAGTTTCATAGTCATTGATCAATTATTTTTTAGACTTACATTTGGACCATGAAAGACTGGTGCCATGTTGCCTAGTTAAACAAGTCATGTTTCCAACCCTTTTTCAGACACAAATGAATGAATGAAAGAGACTATAAGAATTGACTCTCTCAGTCTGCTAATGGCACTGTAACAGTAGAGTGGAGGGAGTGAGTTATATTGGAGTTCACAAAATTTAAAATTGAAACTGGAATCTGTTTTGACAAATGTTATATATACACAAATCTTGTAGCAGATCATTTGCATTGAATGTTTCACAGTGAAGAACCCCACCCTGAATCATTTGAAGGTGACATGAAACTGATTCTAGGAATACTCAATTGACTAACTGGTATGCCAGTGACCCTGCTTTCACCAACTTTAAACCCCACTGAATAAACACACCCATGCAATAATCTTAGATTTTATACTGCATCTGGGCAAAGAATAGAGTTATATGTTAAGTACATGTGTCTCAAATATTTTGGCACTTCAGTTCATGTATGTGTGATTATACATGTATATATTCCAGAGCAAAAATATGTCATTTATTCTTGTCCAGTTTTTTCATTATTTTTAAACATATTTTCCATGCAATCTTCTTTTTCTTTTTTTCTTTTCTTTACATCACATTATCCTATATTGCATTCAATTTCATTGGGTTTTTAATCTAAAATATTTTAAAATTATTTTTAGCATTAATAACCAGAACCTCCTGAAACGCATTAAATTATTTAATCCATGAATATTATTATTATTATTTAATTTATTAATTATAATCAGTACACAGTCCTATATTTTCATAAATATTTCTAGTGTAATATTTTAAAATCTGTCACATTTGATTGCCATAATTTTTCTACTGCGAAATGAAACTCAGTTCATTCAAAACAGGCCACATCAAAAATTGATTCATTTTGTTGTCCATGAAAGTAAATGTCCTACTAAATGTCCTACTTATGAAACAACCAATACTTTTATGAAAAATTAGGGCATATTTTTCTCTTTTAAAAACACAAACACTTATCACTCAGATATTTCTCTTCTATCAATAAAGTAAACATGTCAGTATTAGGCATGGGATGGGCAACCTTTTTGGAGCAGTGGTTCATCATAAAGAGAGCCTCACTACTACAATAAATCATGGTAATTTTTGGTTGTAGGTACTTCATCTATTTCCCTACAGAAGGCCATACATGTAAACATCTGCCTTAGAAATGGAAAAAAAATTGTTTTCCTGGGAGAAAAGAGTTGTTATATAATTAAAAAAAATAGAGCCTTGGTATAAGATGTGATTTGTTTGTAATTTATTCAAATGGTTATACAAAAAATACTCTTTAGAAGAAAAAATATATTTCTTGTCCAGAAAAAAATTATTTTTATGAACATTTCCGGTTTCTAAAGCAAAAGATACTTACATGTATGAGCTTCCTTATCACCAATAATGCTGAAAACATTACCTTCAATGAATGTTTACAAAATTCCAGAAACATTGTACTTGATCAGTTATGTATGAGAGAGTGTGCGAATGAACAAGTAATATGAAATAAAATGAAACAAACAAAATTTTAAGAAACATTATTTTCCTCATGAAATTAGGCACATACCATTGAGAAAGCCGGATGACCTGCATGTGTCACACCTGCTGAAGTTTGCCCATGACTGCTCTGTACTAACAAGAAAATTAAGTTGATTAGTCAATGATAAAAATATTATCTTTCTTGTATTATACTCAATAAAATAATCTTGCAGAAATGAAGTTCTTGAACTTTTAATTTATTTAAATAAGAAACTACTTTTCCTTTCTGTATCATGTTTTTATCAGTAATATTAATATCAAAAGCAATAGTATACCATTCTTAAATTAACCTCTCATATTCAGTGAAATTGTTTGATAATGTCACTAGTAATAACCATTCTCTGCCTGTCTTAACAACTGACAAAACTATGCATGAAATAAAGACTGAATAGTTTTAGTTCATTTAAAGTTTAGAGCATTTAAATTCATTGCTTATCTTAAAAGATAAGCAATGAATTTAAATACTCTAGATAGATAGGCTTTCAAAACTTAATACAAAAAACCTATTGACAAATACAGTTCTTTAATATTAGATAGAAGATGATCTTTCCTACTTAATATCCATTGATTAATAAATATCTTTTGAGAGTTTTTACTAAATTTGTAACTAAATGTAGTACAATAAAATATATTTAACTGAATTTATGATAATGGTCTTTGGTTTGTTGCTGAATCCACAATTGAACTTTTCTTTTATCCTCATTGTTATTCACTTTCATTGTGAAGTTCTAAACACTGTTTCCCAAATATATATCGAGGGTGCTTTATCCAAAACAAATTTCCTATAAAAATTTAGATTTGGAGAAATAAATCAAACTGATAATTTTTCAGCACCTTTCTCATACAAGTACAATAACAAATTGACAATCCTTTCATACTGTTCAAAATATCAAGCGATATTAAAACTTTCACAAATCTAGCAAATCTTCAAGCTATAATTGATAATTTTATCATTATTATTATGTTGGAGTAATCAATGTAGTTAATGGAAATTTAGTTCTTGAGGTGTGGTGTTAAAAAAATTCCTCACAACTCAAAAACATTTCAGAGAATCCTTATAGAGTAAATGATGGATGTTTTCAGATCTACAATTTTGATTTGAACTCCAGTTATTATTATTATTATTCTGCAATTAATTAGTAAAAGAATACATGTATATTAAAATATTGTTTTCATGCACAAACAAATGTACCTTACTATAATAAGAAAGCAACATTCTATCAGTGGTGGACAAGAACAAAGATGACAACCTGAGTATTTATTTATTCTTTATTCAGTTTTTTATACACACACACAAACACACAAATATATATATATATATATATATATATATATATATATATATATATATATATATATATATATCACTCAAATAAACACAAGTTTCATTTTGAAAAACTTACAAAGTGATTGTAACACTGATTGAATTATAAATTATTTTTGAATGGATTTGCAAAGGTTGATGAAATTAATATCTTTATCATTATTAATTTCTTTTATTAATCATTTAGAACAATCTAAAAATTTCTTCTCAATTTTTCACTTACATAATAATTGATTTTGTTGAATTATGAATATGCAGCTGGCATTTATTCACATATTTTTAATTTATATTTATCCAATAACAAATTCAAGTCCAATTTAAATGACAACCTTTGTGTGTCTGTGCATCTGTGCTATTCATGTTAATGTTGAATAAAGTACAAAAAGGAAAACTAGTAAGTGCAATTATTCTATAACACTTGGATATTTCCTGTCTTTTCCTGCTAAATGAACATTTGTTTGTGAATCCCATTAAATTTCACAAAGAAAAATGGTGAAATAATGAAGACTCAATAACCAAAGTGTGTATGTAGGAACATACAATTTGAGTAAAATGTAAAACATGTGGCTCTTGATTACAAATTACCAGCCACACTATTTTTAAGAGAATAAATGGATTTATTCAACTTGTAAGAAATATTAGCTCAAGCTAACTTTGAATAGAATATATGCAAAATGCTGATCTACTAAGAGCATCATTTTGCATATATTTTAATCTTATTATGTTATTATTTTTTATTAAATTTCTACTTGAATCAAATATTTTATGTAATTTGGATTTCAGGAGGTCAACATATTGATGAAATATGCATAATGTATTAGTTTAGTTTTCTAAAGCTGACTTCAATTTTCCTCATTTCAGACATTAGTTTATGAGTTTCCAGACTGCTGAGGTTCTACACAAGAACTTGGTGTCAGATCAATGCTAGCAATTGGTAAAGATGTTGGTACACGACGAGGTTTCCCATCTTTTGCAGCACATAAATCTAGAAAGCAAAATAAATGACATTTAAAAATATTATTATTAGTTATAAATACAAGCAGAGAAAAGTACTAATAATAACAACAAACAGAACCTACAGAAATTACACTGTATATTTTAATAATACAATGCAATTCATATACTTTATTATACTGGAAAAATAATCTTTATTCATCTAAAAAGTGCTGTATTCCTTACTTTCAACAACTTCAGTAAAATTATCCACTGATTTATTCAAAGAGTTGTCCTTAACCAATGCAAGCACAATCTGGTATCATAATTTTGGAGCATTAAATCTCATCTATATTCTTTCCTTTTTAAAAGCTATGTGAAAGAAGTCATCAGAGTCTAGCATGCTGATTTTTTTCAACAGAATAATTAACATGAATAGATTGGAAACTGAAATAAGAAGTTTAAGTTTGCAAGAATGTTATAAAATGAGAATACAATACCTGAAACATTAATGCATGTAAAAAATACTAGTGATAGGTGCAGGCTTTACCTAGAAGAAAAGTTTGCAATATTAAGTTTGAGCAACAATACTGGAATGCTTAATAAAAAAAATTGGAATTGATCAGCAGACATAATACAAAACACTTATTGTGCCACGTGCCTAGTGTCTCCTCTACCTTTAGTTTTTCTGTTTCTGTGCTTATTAGTGTAATCACCTTGGCTAGTTAGGCCCACCCATATGTTTTTTTTTTTTTTTTTTGCTTATTTTCTTTTCCACCCACTGACATGGGTTTTTTAATTTTTTTCTGTGATGCAATAGGTTATGGCTTATTACATTACTGGTTATGAATGTTAGGTGCATACATTCTTTCAATTGCATTCTAGTCATCTGAAGATGGTCTGTCTAGATAGTCCAGCACTTTAATTTACTGCATAAGTAAGTGTTCGCCTTTTGGACTTTCTTTCTTTTATCGGGATTTGCTGCTTAAATATACATTATTTATTTATTCACACATACACACATATATATTTTTGTTTATACATTATTTTTATAGATATAATTTATAGTAAATGCTCTGTTTTTTAATTAAACAGTATTAATTACATTTACCTGCCTGATTCACTTCCCTCATTAGATATATCTGTATTACTGTTGTCTATCTCCTTTCCATTTTTCCTTTTCTTTTCCCCCCACTACCCTCCCATTCCTATATATCATTTCCGTTAAGTTAACCATCTAAATAGGTCACGATTAGGTCACTCCTCCTACTCCAATATAAAACATGCTTAAGAGAAATATGAAATTTACCCCTCTCTATAATCTACCTTGTCTCGTTAATTACAACTATCACTCTCCCTGTTAAATTACAAAACTTACACTACCCATCAATTTCTAATCCCATTTTTCATTTCATTTCGTTGTTGGAAGTGTTACCTGATGATCTGGAGTCCTTCAGAAAGGATTTTGGTGAAATAAATTATTGTAATGGTACCTTAAAGTGGTCTGTTTTTTCATTAAATATTAGCTCTGGATTCACATTGAGCTCTCAGGATTTCATCCTCCTTGGAATTACCCATTCGGTTTACCAAGTTCTTCGTAACTTAAATATATATATATATATATATATATATACACACAAAATCAACAACACAGAATTAATATATAATCCCATAAATCAAGCCCTACCCACATTTCTCACCCACACAAGACAGATATGCTTGCAGTGGTGTTGAGGTCCCACACATATAAACACACTCACACAAATATATACACATACACACATCAGACACACTCCCAAAAACTAAAAGATAATGTACACTTAACACACATTTCACTTTCCCAGCAACCAATAAAACTGTCAAAATGACCAAAGAGGGAATTCTGAGACTCAGAAATCTCCCAGCCTCTATTTTAAAAACAACTTGAAACAGGCCATTTAACCAATACAAGGACAGACCAATTTAATGATAAAAAACAAATGAAAACTACAGATAAAGTTCATTTTCTTCAGAGACAGTCATTCACTCCTGTATTTCATTGCTACTAACAAGCAGGGATATTTTTTTCTCCTGATGATGGTCATGTTGGCCAAAAGTAGTTGAGTAACCTAACTGAAATAATAAAACAAAAAAATATTAATATACAACTCAGCGCTTCTGAAAATTTTAATTTTTTAATATTTTTATTATTCAAAACATAAGACACACACGCATATATATATATATAGATAGATAAATTAATTATTATTTTCTTAAAATCTGTGTACAATGCTTCTGCATGTTTATATATATATATATATATATATATATATATATATATATATATGAAAAATGTATATAAATATATAATAATATATATATATATATATATATATATACACACACATGCATACACATATATATATATATATATATATTTATACAAATTTTATTAATAATCAATAAAGTACTTTAGGATTTTTATTTAATTTTTTTATGATTCTGATCATTATAGTCTCCAAAGAGTTTTTGAACATAAATTGTCCATAAGGTATTATCAAAGAATTTTTTTTATTTTGTAGGTAAACATTGTCTTTCTTTGGTACTTTTTGGGTGTGGCATAGAATTCTGAGAGTTTTGAAATGATAGGTGAACCAGTTTGTGTGTATATATTTTGTAAATGGTCATAAAAATTAATTTGTGTGGTACAGGCTAGTAGCTATTTCTTGAGAATTGTTGGTTTTATTTTTGGAGGTAAAACTGACTGTTGTTTATAGGTAATATTAATCATAATGTCTGTTCCACTGACAGATATGTTGGTAAATACATTTTCACTATCTAGTTGTGTTTTTCAGTTTATCGCTTTTGAGAATTACCATGAAATTAAAAGTGCAGAAGTAACATTATTAGAATCCTACATGTTAAAATTAGAAAACAAAACTGAAAAGAAAATGCCATAAACCAACAATTTTGACCCATTCCATTAACAGTATATTAATATTAACTAAAAATATAGATGAAGTCTTTGAAAATAACTCAACATTATATATGAATGAAACATCAATAATAAAATCATGACTTCAGACATCCTAATTGATTTAAATACTGATAACTTCAAACAATTATTAAAAAAAACAACCAACTCAAACTGAACTACAATAGTGAATATCCATACCAATACAAAATAGCCATTATAAATAATTTAATAAATAAAGTACATTTAATATTCTCTGCATGTACAATATCTTAAAATGACTTCAAAAGTACAAAACATTAATCAGCAATAATTCCATTAACCCTATCATAAACAAATGAAATTAACCTTAAGAAAAATAAACAATAACAATAATACAAATCATAAAAACAACATAATAAAACACTAATAATCTATCTCCCAGAAACCAACTACCCAGTAAGCATAAACTAGGCGGAAAAACAATTAAGAAACTTAATACATTGATATATATTATCTATTGACAAAAACTAATCAAACTCATTACAAAAAATACTGTCAAACACCAATGATGCAACAAAAAATCAAAGCTTCAACAAACTAATATTATCTATAAATTTACTTGAAGCATAATAAGAAGCATAATAATCAACTCTAGGAATATCGGTTCAAACAACACATTAACACCATGACAATATACACAGCACTTCACCTTCTTGTGATAATGTAGTGATTGTCACTACATTTTCAGACCAGCTAACTTGTCACTTATTGAATAATAACTCAAATTGCATATCACCAACCAACACAACAAATATGGTAAGTACTCATCAATAAAAACAAAAATAACTTACCACATAAACTGTAAAATATGTCTACAAATACTAGAAGCCTTAGCCATAACATAAAAAACATTCAACATCCATAAAATTTTATTCAATTTGAGATCAAACATCCCAAAATTATTTCACAATTATTAAAAAAACAAGAAGTTGGAATACTTGTAAAATAACTTGAAATGACACCCACAAATGTGTGAAGATATAACACTCATAAAACACCAAAGAAAAACAATGCATATTTATAGGCACAACTCAATCAACCCACAAAAATCATTTGATAATGGTTTATGAAAGTTGAAGGGCTTAAAAGACATTAAACAGTTTATTTTCAAATTCTTCTCAGAAACTAAAAAAAAAATGGTCTGGGCTGTAGAAAAATTAAATAAAAAAATATTTAAAGAATTTTCATCGGTTTTCAACCCAATTTGTCTAAATGAAAAACTGTTGCCCAAATATATACCATATATATATGTGTGTGTGCGTGTGTGTGTGTTTGAATACTACTGTGAATGAACTATCACACCAATTTTGTCACTCACCATGTAACAACTGTCTGATTCCATGTTGGTCAACTCACCTAAAAAGAACTGTTTTTTTATTTCATATTTCTCGTTCAAACGCTCAAACAAAAAGAGCTGTGTCCTCTCTGCTTGGAGGGCAGCACAAAGATGATCAAAAGAGTTAGGTCCCTTAGAGATGATAATATCCAGAAACTTGCTGGCTTTTTTCTCATTTGAAGATTCATTCTCAATGACTTCACAGTCGTCTTTGCTTAATACATTCTCATGACACAGGTACTCAAAATGTAGTTCAGGTTGTAAGTGTTGACAGATATAGTCTCGGTTAGACTGCAAAATCTGAAATTGATAACAAAATATTACTGGAATATCATAAATTTAGACTTCAAACATATATTTTATAAATTAAAAAAAATGGCAATTTACTCACAGAAAAAAAATTTTTGCCTGAATATTTTTCCAATATATTTTATTCATCAAAAAATATTATGAATTTCTTGATGTTGAAAATCTAAATGAACATTTTTTTTTAATTGTTAAAAAGAAAGTAACACTATACTATAACAGTATTTCCTTAATGTTTACATTTGCTCAAAGGAAAATGAAAAGTATGCAAAACAAAGATATTTAATTTTTAAATTTAATAATAAATTTCTAAGTTGAAAATGCACTGACATGTCTAAAATCTTGAAATAGGTGCAAGTATTGTGTAGGACCCATCAAGCCTAGTAAAGTACAGTAATTCAAAGTAGCATCAAGTTCACAAATTGTCAAAAGATCTCTGGAGAGATGCTGACCCATATCATTTCAATAATGGTCCACAGCTCCCTGATATTTGTAGGTGTAGGATCTTGCATGCAAATAAAACACTCCACAACATCTAATAAATATCTGATTGGGCTGATCCCAGGTAAACATGGTGGCCACACCATTAGTCAGAAGTTCTCTAGTATGCTTCTCAAATCAATTTAGGGAAACTAAGGTCTTAATGATATTCCCACTGGAAGAACCCACCATTTTGAGGGATAGATGAATGGGTGCAAATGGTCAGGAAGCAGTGCAAAATAACAGTCACTGGCCAATTAATGTTTGAGGTGGACCACGGTGGATCCACTAGTTCACCTAAAACATACAAGATATATGAACATATTTAACACCATTATGGAACTACCAACTTGCACAGTTCTTTGATGACAACCTCATGAGCCACACTCAAACTATACAATTTTAAAATAACTGTAACTGTAACTCATCAGATCATTTCACACACTTTTACTACTCTAGGTGTCATGAGTGGTGTCATGGGCCCAAGTGAGTTGCTGTGTTCATTGTTGTGATGTTAAAAGTAGATAATTTATGTAACAATAAGTTGTAATGACTATTTTATTTTCAGCTATAATTTGAAAATATTAATAAATATTTTCAAAAGAGTTTCACTTTCATAAGTTTTTAAATCACAAATTGAGTTAAGAAAAATTAAATTTGATTTAATGGTTTTAAAGCACATTAACTCAGGAAAATACTGTAGGCTAAATTCAAAATCATTCAACTATGTAAATAGTAATTGTCTCTCCTTACTCTCAATTTTTGTGTTGTATATATACTATATTTTTCCTTTTAACATGGTAGGGAATTTAATGCATAATATATTGCTATAAAATGGTTCTTTAATTTAATTCAATCTTTATATGTGGCTAATTTAGTAGAAAAATCACAAAAGATTTCATACATGTAAATGACATTGTTTTGTCTTTGTAGCCATTGTTGTTAATGGGCTAAATTTCACAATTTGGATTTGGTGCTTTGAAGTGGTTATTTCAAAGTTATTCTAAATTATTTAAATCTAAATTATTCTCTGATAAATTGTCTAATTCCATCAAATTTTTAATTTAATCTTTGTTTTTAATAGATGAGTAGTCATGTTTAGGATTGGTATGCTCGACTTTAGGCAAAAGACATAGCAACATGCAGTGCCAGGGAGAGAATTTCCGAGGTCCGGAACTTAGATTAATTTGAGGTCCCCCCAGTTGGAAAAGGAGATGCTGGGACAAACAAACTCAATCTAGCATATCTGTCTGGTTGGGTCGTGATATGTTAAATATCATTTTTCTGTTAAGGTTTTGTATTTTTTGTGACAAATATTTATCCATGTCATTCTAATAATACAACACTTGACATTCCCGTAAGGTCTGAACTCTCTTTTGGCATCAAGCACTGACTGTTGCTCATTTTGCTCCAATGAAAGTTCAAAAAATGCACTTTTTAGCTGCTTTGGAACTGGTTTTAGTCTTTGCATTTTTTTCAATAAAATACTGATTCATAATTTTGCTCTCTACTTTTTGTAAAGAAGCCCAGAAGGTATTTTCTTGTGACCCCTCAGGTTTTGAGGCCTGGCACATTTATGCCAGCTGTCCCACGTCTCCTTGCCACTGGGTTAAGATAATGATCTAAAACCGGTTTGATAGATAGTATATTTGTAATCGCTACTTGATGACTCCCCATGGATCTAATCTATTGGATTTATTATCTGCTCTATGTTACCAGGAAAAAATTGTTTGTAAGCTAAATTTTATACAGTTCGAACCTCAAAGAAATGTCTAATTTTCCATTTTCTTCTTCCTTGGATAAAAATTTACTGATCTGATTCAGTATAAGTACTATGATGTTATATTCTTTAATTGCATCCTGTGTGGTAGTTTTCATTTAAGAATAATTCGGTTCATCAACAGTATGGCAGATTATAATGTTTATATGAGCCGTATCTGCCTAATATGTAGTCAATCCTTTCTGAATATCAGAAAGAATTTTGACTGAGAATTTATTTTTCTTTCAGCATATTAAATTAATCCCCCAAATCAAATCACATTTACATGCAGCCAATCATCAATTTGAAATTGGCCAATGAAAACTGTACGTTTCTACTCAAATACATTGAGAAGCAAACCAGAGAATTAAATATTTCTAATGCTTGCATTACTAAACACTTTGGCTGCTTGCAAGTGTAATCTTTGATGCATAGAATGTTAAAGACTAAAGGTTTTTCATTTATTTATCAATTGTCTAGGTAGCATTGGTAACTTAATGGATGGTTCAGTTAGCTTCTTGTAACTTACTAACTTGCTATATGTTTACCTGTATGTTGTCTCATAAGGCAATGTCAAGAACAATCAAGGGACATTATCTTGTGGATCATACACTTATGATAAAACTTTTAATGATGTTGTTGCCAGAAAGAGATATTTCAGTACAAGAAGAATCATATTATCACTTTACAATTCCAAGTAATAATATAGAGCTAGATGCTACTGAGAAGGGAGACTATTTTGTAGGGTTTGCAAGTTCTGCAAGTGAGAGTAAAGAGCATCTTCCTAATGAAGATTTGAAGTGCCCTTGAATTTATTTTTAAAAAGTTGATGAATAACTAATGCAATTGATATAGACAATATAACAGTCATCTGCTTTACAGAAATTTAACACAACATTGCAAATATTAAAAAAAAAATGAAATAACAGAAATTCCAAAACTGTGAAATTATAGATTACATATGTGGACTGCATAAATTTTGTAAACTTATTTATTCAAACTGAAAGATCAAGTGATTTGAACATCTGTCTTAGAGCTGTCAAATCTGTTAAATCTATTTGCAGCAACCAGGCATTTTAATTACACCAAATGCAGTTGACTTTACTTACATGCAACACTGACCTGAAACAAATCCATGGTTATCAATTTAGTATAAATGGATATGTACTGTACAGCACAGTAATCGATACTAGATAGGATTCTTTACTGACTTAGTCAGAGGTGATGAGGAAGTCATTTAAAAGCAGATGTCTCATTAGAGGTCAAGGGTTTACAGAAGTAGTACAGCTAATGCAGATTCTGAGCATGTGGAGAAGTATGTGATTCCATTTCAACATTTACAGATCTGGCACATATAAACAGTGAACAAAATGTACAGATGAGAGCAAGTCGAAGATTAATATTATCTTTAGAAATTCAAATTATGATTAACCATACATTATTGATTTTTCAAAACAATAGCAATTTCAGATCCCTGAACACAGATTTTAAATCAGTGAAGGAGCAGATCAGAGTTGGGTTGAGAGCAGAGCAGAGTTGGGCTAGAGACAGTGAGGATGTGAAGTCAGAGATTGGAACAAAGCGCCTGATAACATGTGCTGTTGATATAAGTACTGCTGCTCCTGCTACCACTAATATTACTACTATTATTACTACTACTGAGGATGAGGACATCAATGGTTGTAGTAGTTGCACTAAGAACAGACCAAAAAAGGTTAAATGAAGCCACCTTTAATGAAATTACACAAAGTATTTTCTTTTGCTTTATTGATCATTGTTCATATACAAGAGACATTCAACTTTTTGCCATGAGAATTGTATTATTATATGTATTGTTGATGCTATATATATATATAAAAAAAACTTTGTCACTCTAAAATTGGATCGACTTGGCCATATTTATTTGCTGTTAACCTGATTCTCACCCAACAAGCTTGCAGGTAGACCAACGGAGAGCTTTGGGAATTCTACGACCTGATAACTACTCGACAAGATCAAAAATCACTATTGACATTTGAAACCAGAGACTTAGGTCTAACCTGTAATACTGGACCATACAGGAGCAACAGCCAGTCTTGTGGATGGTGTCAGCCCAGTGGGGTTAGGATGGACGCCTTGACCAGAGATTGCATTATTACAACTGACACCATGTGAGAGGATTGGTGTTACAGTTGTATTTGATCAATATCAGATGAAAAAAAGTTTTTCCTTATGAACCCACAAGTCATGAAGTTGAAATCATTGAAACCAGATCAGTCAATAATTAGAAAATTAATTTGCAATTCATGCTTGAGGATGTTGCAAATCAACATCTGCTATATACACTCATGGAAAGACAAAGATTATGAAACATGCTGCAAAATCAGACTCTGCTGATAGGCATTACAATTCACTGGAAAATTAGATGCTGCTCAGAGTGAAGTTACAAAAATCTGGACACAATTTGTTTGTAGCAATGTATGGAAGTAAAAATGATGAGTCATTAAACTATTTGCATTACATCAAGTACTTAGATACTGCTACAGAATGATATAACCAGGGGATCAGCATTTCACAGTCTGAGAGACCATCTACAAGTTACGATATGTGAAATTGATTAATTCAGCAGGTGGATGTGGATAATAATCAGAAGTAAATAGATTCAGACCAATAAAAAAAGAAAAAAATTTAAAATTTATATGATGTAACTGGTAGCCTTACACCCTTAGAACAATATTATTCAATAGCCCTCTATCTTGAGTGGTTTTTGGGTCTTATATTGGGTGAACAATAAATAATAATAATAATAATAAAAAAGTTAAGTACATAAATGACACAAAAAACAAGTCATTATTTTCACATTGTGGGAAGCTAGCAAAACACAAAAGGAGATCGCTGTCAACTGCCAAGTCAATATAGTCTTGAAGATAACAAAATGAACTTATTCAAAACAATCCAACAGTGGTTCCAAAGTCATGACAACAGCTTGATATGAACATCAGCTTAATAAGATCCTTATTTCTAATCAATTTGCCAATTCTGATGAAATTTCCAAAGCCTGGAATGATGTTGCTATAGCTATTTCTCAATCCACAACATTCTGGGTGCTCCATTAGCTCAGATATGATAGCAGGATACTGATTTCAAATCTGCTAATAACTTTTAAGCAGAAATGGAAACATTTAATCTGGGCTAGAGTAAAAATTGCATTAACAATTTTGGGGTGGATAATAATTTAGGACTTGGATTTATACCTTTCCCAAGGGTATTTGTGCCTAAGAAGTGTGTAATAACCCCAACTAGAATTCAAATTCTCCAATTTCTCAATTCCAAGCTGTTAGCCATGACACCATTCACACATCCTCAAAAAGGTTCAACTGCAGACCCAAAGCTATGACCGCAGCTTGAGATGAGTGTCAGCTGAACAAGATCCTTATTTTCAATCAATTTTCCAAAGCCTGGAATGTTGTTGGTGTAACTGTTTCTCTATCCATAATACTCTAGAAACTTTGTCCACTTGTATATGATAGTAATAGGTATCTTCAATTTTCATGGCTAAAACTTTGACACCTAAGTAAAGACAGCTCTTAAGCCTGTATAAAACTTAATTTTATGGTCATTCTTGTTTTCTACTAATTGAAAGCTGAAAGAATTGGAAAAATCTTACATAAATATTATTTTTAAATTTTAAGTACAAGCAGAAATATTTGCATTTTAAAAATGTTCTTTACTTTGTGTAATACTATCACTAAATAGTCTTTCTTGGGTTGTAAAACATGTTGATTTTTAAAAATCTTTCAAAATAGAATTTAAATAAAACTACTGGCATTTATATAAAAGGGAATACTTTTTCAAAGCAGTCTCTTTTCAAAATTTTAGAGAAAAAAATTTCATGCAATTGCAACCTCCCACCTTGAAATCCTTAAAAAAATGAAAAATTGGAACCTAAAAGAAAAGTCAATACAACCATTAATATTTTTTTAGAATTTTTTAAAAATAATTTTCTATAAGACTGATTTACATTTCATAATTTGATATTTTTAAAGTCTTATTCTTTATTCTTTCAAGGTTGTAGCACTATGGTATCTTGTATTTAAAAATTTAATGTCTTAATAAATAAATATACTGGAAAAATATTTTCTGCAATTATTCCTAAAATAATTTTAAAAATATATTGCACAACTGTTGATATGATATTATTATTAACTATGGATGCACAGACTCGTAAACATTTCTATTTTTCAACTGAAATATTTTGCATTTGTCTTCTATGTAAAACTTTTCTTCTAATTGCTCCAATACTTCACTTGTGTATTCAGTCACAACTCCTCACTATACTCCAACACTCTGGACAATGTACCAGCATCACAACTCTCCTCAGAAAGAATTTTGCCTCCCCTCTCATCTTGTGGAATTCTTATTGTATCAGGCTGCCACTGATTGGCCAAAGAACTAGCCAATTGACAGTCAATCTGCACTGACTGCAAACTGTTGCAGTCTGTCTTAAACATGGTTGTACACCTCTGTTGTGGAGTCTTAAGCATGCCCCCCCCCCATCTCATATGCTCCTCAAGTTTTCCATGATTCAGGCAGGGGAAGTGCCACTAATGCCAGATACGGTCAGCACTGTAGAAGGTGAGAGGTTGTCCTTAGGTATGACATTATGCCAGTAGACAACCTCAAGCTGCAATTATTTAATGCTTCTATGAATCCTTTCTACTATACCATTCTCAGTCTTAATTTTGGACACGTGAAAAATTAAAGGAATCATAGCTCTTGCTGTATCATTCCAAATAACTTACAGATTTAAAGGACAACTGAACTGCTATATGTCTATATTTAGTGAAAATATCAGAGAAATTGGATTTATATTTTGTGAGGTATCAAAGTTTTAATTTTTGTTCCTTAATTTTGGACACTACTGTATATTCCCATTCGTACAGATGATTGTTAGTTTTTTCTCAGAAAACACTTTAGATGAAGCCAGCTATTCTCCATTGTTTAAATATGAAAAAAGATGAGCCTTTTCTGTAAGATATTTTTTCCTACAGCTGGTTTTAGGACATCTTGAAGTATATCTATCAGAACAACTTTTGGATACTAATATCATATTGAAGCAACAATCTTCATTGCAAGAAATTTAAGTCGCACAAGTATGGATAGGCTTTCAAAGAGAAAGCTGATGCTTAATTTTTACATTTCAAAATTTTTATGGTACATTTTGATCAGTGGTAAGTCAGTTGTGTTTGTTTTTCATCCAAAAATCAGTAAAAGAGTTTCCCTCCAAATTCCAAGCAGTGTATTTAGAGACTATCTATAGGTTATTTAAGGGGGTGGGGATTTGATTTTCAGAGTCAACAAACAGCTGCTACAGGAATTCAGGTCACCCTGTCCCAGACAGAAAACAATGCAAAAGAATTTAGACAACCACAAGATGATAATTGAAAGGAAAAACATGGTTGCTCCCACCTCAAAGAAAAGTCTTTAACTGGTGTGCTTCATCTAAACTTTGTTGTTATCATGAACTTTGCTTCAAAAAAGTGTACCAAACCTTTCTTTGAAAACTACTCAGAGAAGTACTTCTCTTTTTTTATGTAGCAATATATTTTTTAATTGTAAAAACTAAAAAGATGTTTCATTTTCATGGATAATTTATTTACATGTTATTGGCCATCATATTGCACACAAAGCTCTTAATTTGTGTAATTCTTATTATATGTTAAGAATAAATGTTTTGTATGTTTTTAAGTTCAGCTCATGTCATCTGTCATTTGCCCATAAATTAATGTTACATCAAATATTTGTTTGAACTATTTTTTTTGTAGTTTTTTTTTTTTAACCAAAAAATCCTGTATCACAAGTTCTTTGTTCTGCAATTAACTTACTTTCTTTCAAAAAGTTAAAAATAGTTCTAGCAATTATCTACTTTTATTTTTGTGCATGCTAATTATAGCCTCAATTCTAGACTTTTAACCTCTGTTGTACATGAGTATTACTTTCCTTTGAAAAATCCCTTAGTCCAGTCATGGACAACCTGCAGCCTGTGGGCCACATGCAGCACTTTTGGTCTTTCTGAATGGCATGTGTAATTTCATAATGAAAATCACATTTCTATAAATTTTCTTATGTTTTGTTCTCAATTGTTCTCTCACACATAACCAATAACCATACATAAACAATGTTTCTTGAATTTTGTAAACTTTCTGGTGAAAGTAATATTTTCATCATTTTAAACCATAAGCAATTTTCACTAAGGAAGATCATACATGTAAACATATTTTGCTTTTGAAACAGGAAACATTCACAAGATTTTTTTCCTCTGTAGAAGAAATATACTTTTTTTTTTTAAATGAATAAATTAGAAATAAATCACATTCAGTGATATGTGTTAATCACACTGTCATCTGTGATAATATTGTATCAAGACTTCAAATTTTTAATTATAGAAAAATCTTTTTTCCAAAGAAAATAAAAAAATTCCCCATTTCTAAGGTACATGCTTATACATATGGTCTTCTGTAGTGAAAATAGCTGAGGCATCTACTACCGAAAATTATCTTGAATCTTTTTAGTAGTGCAGCCCACCTTGTGATGAGCCATAGATCATGCAGCCCATTGCTTGAAAAAAGTTGCCCATACCTGCCTAGTCACTGCTACTCTTCTGTAATAGCCCATGTGGTTTATTCAGAGAATAAACATGAAAACATTTGCTTGTCTCATATGTTTTCCCTAATAATATACAAACCCACCAGATAACAGAATAGCATTAGTAAAAGTATTTCCATAAATCTGTACACCTAATTAACAGAGAATCACAACTATTAATAGACTTCCAGATTCTCAGTTTTGTATATCCTTTTCACAGTTGTGAGTATTTTTGTGTAATGTGTGCTTGTCTCTTTTTTCATTATGAATGTGTGCCTCTACATCTTCCACATAAGGAGTATTTGGGTGGTGTCTAATTGTGTTGATTTCCTGGCTTATCTTATCCTATATTTTGGCAAGCTGTTTGATGTGCCAGTAAAACTTCATGCACTCAGCAGTAGTTTACGTTCTCTGAAAGAAGCTGTTTTTTAATTCTGGGTGACTGGTCCTGCACTGATCTGTTCTACTTAATTACTCCATTTCTTGGGCATCATGGAAATTGGACTTTTTGGCTTGCAACCTACATCTTGCTAGAATGTTATCTGTTTTCTTCTGTATTCTGTGCATATTTTTGCAGGAAAAAAACAAGTAATTCTAAAATTTGTTTGAGGCTCTATTTCTTTTGCAAATTTCTTCTAAATGACAACTGGGTTATTTATGTCCAACTCATTCTCAAATGGCTATGAGTTAAAACATCTTAAGCCTTCTCCTTCTACTAGTAAAAGGATATGGTCAATTTGTTTGTCTTCTAGTGTGCTTTTCACTGAGAAGTATAGCTTACATCACTGCTGGAAGAATTTAAAGGCAGCCACTAAATTCAGGGTTGATGGGTTCAATGTTGTTGGCCATTTCCATTTTTTTTAAAATTTAAGTAATTGATTAATTTCTAATAGGATGTGGAAATGCAAGATCAAAATCATGCTCTTACTGTGCATTGTCAATTCACTGAGCTGGAGTATATTTTATCAGCTCACCTCATTTTTTTGTTGCTTTTAGAAATAGTGGTATTCATTTGGTTAAATTAGGCCTGGTAGTAGCAGCTCATTTGCTCATTCTCATTCCTGACTTTTTGTTTCATGAGAAGATTGGTATATCAATTTTAGAGTGTCATATACATTTTTTTGTAATTGTATCCCACAGATGAAAACATGCTAACATAAGACAGAAAGCAACATATTTTAGCAATAATGAGGCTTCAACTGGGGCCTATTTTATTTACCATTTTTTTTTATTTTTCAATGTCCACTCTGGAGAGTGATATGAAGGGGAGGTAACTTGTATCATACTATGACAGTATGTTTATTCACATTTGGAGGCACTATGATGGAACAAGTAGGAGTATGTTTTTATGTTTCACTCCAGAAACATAAAAACAAATTTGTCAGTACCACATTCCACATGGTAAAGACAAATGAACCAATACTAATAGGACTACAGACATGTCAGAAATTATGCCTAGTGACACTCAACCTAGTTGCAAGCAGACAACAATGCCAGAGAACTATCAAGAAAGCATCAGAATAAAACAAGCTGCAGACCAAAGACAATGACATCACCTTTACTAGTATCAGTCATAAAGGTATTCTGAGTACACCAGAACAGATTCTGAAAGAATTTCCTGAGGTGTTCAGTGAGATAGGATGTCTACCAGGTGAGTACATGATAAATACAAACCCTAATGTACCATCAGTGATTCACTCACTGCAAAAAATTCCAGTATTCTTGAGGAATGAGTACAAGGTAAAATTGGACTTCCTCATGAAGCAAGCCATTATATTGGTCATTATAAAACCTACTTCATAGGTAAATTTGTTTTTGTATTTGAAAGGAAAATGGATTAATCAGATTATGACTTGAACTACAAAGACTTAAATAAAGTCATTCAAAAGGTCACACTTTGGAACACCTACATTTGAGAATGTAGTCTCCAGGCTATATGATACCAAATGGTTCACCAATGTATATGTAAAATCAGGCAGATGAAGCTGGATCAAAAATCAAGAAAACTTACAAACTTTATTGCCCCATTTGGATGATACGTATTCAATAGATTTTCAGTATGTGTGAAATGTTGCCAAGATGAATTCCAAGTCTGAAAATTTTGGTGACATTGAAAATGTTCTCTCCATCTCAGATAATATTGTCATATATGGATTTGATATATCAATGAGATCCTTGAAAGACCCATGAAGAGGAATTGCAAGGTCAGTGCCAACAAACTAGTGATAAGTGCATCAGAGATAGCCTTCTTTTGGACACATTATACAAAAGATGGTATAAAATTAATTTCTAGAAAGATCAAAGTGATTATCCAGATGAAACCACCAGAGGATAACAAACAATGAGTTTTCTCATTTTAGTGAATTACCTAAATAAATTTTCTCTATACTTAACAAAGCTAGCTAAACCATATCATGATCTGCTATCCAAGAACAATATGTTCAATTGGATGCTTCAGCAGCAGGAAGCCTTTGACAATATCAAAGAGGAGATTAGCAAAACCACAATGCTGAAATGCTTTGATGTAAAGACACCATTCACACTGCAGATTGATGCCTCAGTTGAAGAACTAGGAGCAGCACTACTACAGAAGGAAATGCCCATTGCATTTGTGAGTAAAATACTAACTGGATGGGAGATCTGATACTCTAAAATTGAGAGAGATGTTAGCTGTTATTTTGGGCCTGAAACTGTTCCATCACTATGAAATAGGGATATAAAATGACCATACACACTGACCACAAACCACTGGAGTCAGTAGCACTCAAAAATTTTGCACAAGTGCCACCCAGACTTGTGTAGAAATATGAGTCAAACTGAGGTCATGTTAAATTTAAAACAACTCAATACGAAACATTTACTTTTGACAAATGGCTATCAATAATTGGGGGCAACTTCAAAGTACCTGAGCAAGAGGCTCAAACTGAGAAAACTGATGGAAAGAAGATTAATTTTTTAGACAAAGCTGATAGGTCAAAGAAAACTGCTGCCTATAAAAATAACCATCCGATGAAAAGGAAAATAGAAAGAAGGAAACTGGCCTTGCAAACAGACATAGATGATAGCCGGTGAACTGTGCACCTCCCCACTCACTTGCACCTCATCTCTCGCTTATAGGAGTAAGTTACTACCTAAGAATAAAATGTGGTTTAATCCTTTTTACTAAAAATAACTGCATTTGTTGTTTTGTTCTTCACTAATGGGTAACAATCTGGCTGAAGAGTAATTTATAAGCCACAAGTGTTTGACTGAAAGAAACTGCACTCTGTCAATGAACATGGTGTCTGGTCTAAGCTGCAAAACAAGACTAGCTAGGATACTGTTAAAAGTACAAAACTATGACTTCACTATAAAGTACAGCCCGAGTAAAGCTGTCCCTATAATAGGCTGCTTGTTGAGGGTGTCCCCGTGACCAGGAATGTTGATGAAAGGTATTAATCTCAACATTCACCCACTGAACCATCATATTGAAAAATATAAAAGTAGAAACAATGAAATCAAAGTCTCACAGTGCTAACTAACATTATTATAGCAAGATGGTCAGCTGATCAAGTTAGCTGTCCACATACTATTGCCATACTGGAGTTTCAGAGATGAAGTTGGCATACAAAATACTAGTACCAGTGTCACTCCAGATACTACAACAGCTACACACCCCTCACCAAGGAATAAATAAAAAGCAGGCTGAGAAGTAGGGCACCAGTATACTGAGTAGAGATCAATCAAGACATTTAAGACATTATGAAATGCCTAACTTATCAAAAAAATCATTTGTGTATATGGACAGAAACATTGCTGCAACATGAGACCCCATCCTATGTTTGACAATATATCATCACCAATCTTTTCACTATGAAAGGCAATGAATACCTCCTGGTAGCAGATCAGTTCAGCAAATGTCCATTTGTAAGATGCCTTCATTCCATGACATTTACAGCTGTAATAAACCAACAAGTTATTTGAAGAAAGAAGTGTGCCAGAAAGAGGTGTGTACAGTGGACCACAATATACAAGTAAAGATTTTACCAACTTCCAGAAGTACAATTTTGAGAACTTGACTTCATCACCTCATTATCTCTAATCCAATGGATTTGCTGAAAGAAATGGTGGGAAGCTACAAAAGGCTATTAATGAAGGCTTGGGAAACAGGTATAGACTGCCACCTGGCAATAATAGAAAAGAGAGAGACACCCATATCAACCAACGTCAAATCCACTGCAAAAGTGCTTAATGGTCAACCAATAAGAACACCTCTTGTCTGCAAACAGCACCTGAGACTGCTTACAGCAGACTAAGGATCACATGAAGGAATGACAACACAGGCAGAATAAGTGACAACATGCACCACTGACTGTGGGTCAACAAGTCTATGCTCAAGAGGAAAAAACAAAATTGTAGGAACCAGGTGTAATCATATAATCCACAAAAGAGCTGAGATCGTATATAGTGGAGGACAACAACAGAAGCATCCACCACAGAAACCAATAATTCCACAGACCTGCCAAGAAAGAATCAATAAGATCTACTCTCAACTACAGGATCAACCACCCTCTGACAACACTGAACAGAGTACAATACACTCACCAGACATCCACCCCATATTAAAATGAAATTAGAATCACTAAATACTATACATTCACCTAAAATAAGACAGTATCCCAATACATCTACAATGATCTAGCAGAAAAATTAAAACACCATAGAGATTAGATCTGTGAAATACCTTCACCCACAATAACACATCAGACTAATGACAAAAAGACATTTTTCATTCAGACACAAAAAAAACAAAAATACTATGGACTGCAAATATTTCCTATATATATGAATAAAGATCTCCTTAGAAATGTTTAGAGTAAAAAGTAGAGAAATCCAGCAACTATCCAATCAACTTTCAATTAGGAAGAGGTGTTACATTACCTTATAATCTACCTTATTCTGAACTATCTTTACTTCCCTTTGAAAAAACCCTTAGTCACTCCAACTCTTCTGTAATAATCCATGTGGTTTATTCAGAGAATAAACCACATGAAAACATTTGCTTGTCTCACATGTTGTCCCTGATAATATACAAACTCACCAGATAATGGAATAACATTAGTAAAAGTATTTTCGTAAATCAGTACACTTATATAACAGGGAATTGGAACTATTAATAAACTTGATGACATCAAACCTAAAAGGAGAATTATAACACACAATACCTTGACCATTCATCCTGATTAAAAGTCCTAGATTAACATCAGGATGAGAAAAATAGTTAGGAGTTATGAACTTCAAGTTGGAATCAAAAGCAAATCTATAAATCTCGCATTTATAGAGTTCTGTACATCTGAAAAGACATTGGAAATATTAAATCTTCAACCAACTAATGGTTTTATTTAGACAGGATTTAATCCCTCTAATCAAACATTATTTAAAACAGAATGCAAATAACATTTTATTTATGCATGGTAGCCTGCAAGATCAAAGGACAAAATAAAAACTATGTAATTTTACCCCTGTCCTAAAAAAAAATGCAAAAAAGAAAAAAGAAAATATAAAGAAATACAGAAGACCAGCATTGCAATAATCAGGAATTTGTTATTTAAGCTAAAAATAAATATTCTTTAACTTTTGTAGTGAGAAAACAAATGCAGTTGTAACTTAACTAAAGTTTTATTTAACTTAGAATGGACTTAAATGCAGAATATGTATAAGGGGAGATAATCCATATCACATTCACCTCTACTGGTTATTTGTAGGGGACAATGTCATTCCACCAACCCGGTCTCTTGCAGGTTCTTTGAGGATGTCAGGGTGGTTCACAGTTGACATCCACCTCTGTCATTGTCTCATCTGAACTTGTCCCAGGTTTGTCTTGCCTACCCAGCTTTGAAGTATAAACCTTCAACTTCAAGTGTTTATGTATTCTTCAATTTGTAAGCCCCTCTCCATCTAGATTTGAAATAGTGGTGTCTGCTTCAGAGTGGATTTGTTTTTTAGGTGCCAGCTCCTCATCAGAACTATTAAAGTTATATTGGTCCATTTGTCCTGATAGTGATTCTGTGTCTGATTTCTCTGAGAGGTTTACTTCTGCAGGGGCCAAATCCTTCAACTACATCATCTCCCATTCAAGTGTGTGATGAAAGTGTAATTCAGGTTTGCCTGTATTAATTTGACTTCATTCACTAGTGGGTTATTTTTACTGTGTCAAACATGGCATCTTAGGACTGTACCTGGTTGCAACAGCTATGCAGAGAGTGAGGTTCCTTGTGAAGTTCTACATTGGAATGGTATAAACCTTTCATGTGGTGTTGCATTTGTTGTGATGCACAACAGGGGTCGAATAGCAACCAGAGACTCTGAGAGTAGGTTTTCCCAGTCAGTGATCTGGGAACATTCAATTTGCAGAAGTCAACTGAATGGTTTTCCAAATAATGCCATTGTATTTTTCACACTGCCCATTGCCTTGGGGGTTATACTGTGTAGTCCAACTTACAGCAATCTCTTGTTTGTGAAGGAATTGCCTCAGTTGTTCTGGCATGGTTGTTCTTTGGTCTGAATGGAAATATACTGGGGCTTCAAAAAGGGTGAACAAGGTGAAGAGACATTTTATTACTGAGTTTGCAGATGTATCTGGGTAAAGATATACAAACAGAAACTGTGAATATTAATCAATTATAGTAAGCAGGTATTGGTTTCTGGCTTTCAATTCTAGGTGACCTTTGAAGTCCACATATAGCCTTTTGAAGGGCTGAATGGCAAAAAAGATATAAGAACTCCTCGTATTGGCCTATAAAAGAAGTAAGCAAATTCTGGCTTAATACTATGTTTCATTCTAGTTATGACTGAGTGGCATAGTTGATTATGTAGATTTCAGAGAACCTGGCACAGCACTACTAACTCTTAATAATGTGTCTACTGCAGCATTTTCTTTGCCAGAACAGTATATATCATCAAAAGAGAACATGAGAACTTAATCTTCCATTGTGCTATTTTTTAAACATTTTACTTCTTGATTTAGAATTAAACATAAATGCAATTGATTTTTGGTCAGTTATGAGTGTGAAGTGACATCCAATTAGGTATGTAAGCCATCATAGAGGCATACCTAATCAGTTTCTTTTTTGACAGCTGAGTGTTGCTGTTCAGAATATGTCAGGGTCTTTGAAAAAAAAGCAATGGGGGTGACCATTTTGCCTCAGTGACACAGCAATCACACTATCAGATGTATCTGTTTCAATGACTAGTGGGATTGCAGGGTCTATAGTGACTATTGCAGCAATTGCTATGTGGTTTTTGATTTTTTGGAATACCTTAACGGTACTGGGAGAAAGGGGATTACTATTGGCTTGTACCAATGGACGTATCTTCTCTGAAAAAGAAGAAATCCACTGCAAGTAATGCACAAACATGCCCAGAGCTCACTAAAGAGCTCCCATGTTGTCAAGAACCAGCAGCTTGAGCAGAGGTTTTAATTGCTCAGCATTAGGCTTCCTATTCCTTTCACTCAGAGTGTACACTAAAAGATTGAGGAGTCTCCCCACTAAAGAAACATTTGTCATAATTTAATGTAAGGTTGTATTTAACAGCCACCATAAACCCTTTAAGGTTGTGATCAGGGTCTGACTGGTTTAGTCAACAGACTGTTACATTATCGATGTAGGTAAATGTGCCCTTCAATTTTTCTGTGCCTTATGATATTATCAATAATTCTTTGAAAACTTGACACACAAAATGGAATCCATCAAAAATTATACAAATTGCCATTCATCTTCATGGCTGTATAGGTCAATCCTTTGGCTTGATTTCTACTTGGTGGTATATACTCCAGAGATCCAAAGTACTATATGTTATATCTGTTATTCTTTCCCCAACCATGTTCGAGACATTTTCCCAATCCTAATCAGACTGATAATAGCTCCTCTGGTTAGTAGGTTTGAATGCCCAGTATCTCTGGGTGGATGTATGCTGTTTACAGGAGACCTGGTTTTCAACACATGATCATGAGAACAGTCTGTCTAGGGAGTTTATCAGCATGTGTTGATGGACGCTTGAGAGGTGTTTCCTGGCTGGTGAGCAAGTCTGTGGATGCAGTGTGTGCTCTTATCTTCCAAGATTTGGTGGGCAGGCTTTACATACTGGATATTACTATAAAGAATAAGCCTCTTTATCTCATTGGAGTTTATGCACCCAATGACCATGCGGAGTGGCCTGATTTGTCTTGGCAGATTGAGCCATTTTTGATGACATCATGTTCGGTAGTTGGAATGTCATCCTTGATCCTGATATAGATCATATATGGGAAAGATCGGATACTAAAAACTTGGATGTTAAGTTGTTTCAGGACTTTATCAATGTATTTGATCTTGTCGATAAGTATTGAAATAAACACCTGCGACAGATAGTATGGACTTGGATTAAGAGCAGCAGTTCAGATTCGGTGGCTTGTTGTAGCTACATCGACCAAGTCCTAGTTAAAAAAAAGTTGATGTAGGGATTTTAGGATGTCCAAGTTTCTATGATATAGATTACTCAGATCAGAGGCTTGTCTGGGTTCATGTAAACTTAGAGAAGCCTAAGGTTGAGATGGCTGGTTTCTGGAAATTGAACGCATCATTATTTGGTGAGCAAGATTTCTGGGACCAGCTACTACTAATGTTACAGATGAAATTGATGGGGGCTGTGGTTAGGAATATACGGTAGGATCATTTAAAATCTAAACTTAGGTCTTTTGTTGCTGATTTTAGTTGCTGACTCAATCTAGCAGGATTAGTGATGCAAAAGGCATGTGTAAAAAAGTAGATCAGGTGATCAAATCCCATGATAATGAGGACATGACCTTAGGTTGGAGCTTGTCTCCTTGCTTATCAAGAAGTATCAAGCGCTAGATGTGGGTATATGTGAGGATTTCCAAGACTACTTTTTGGAGTTGTTTACCAGGGAGCCCGGTCTGAGTTAGACACCTATTTATCTGACTTTCCCTGCCTAGAGGCAGCTGAAGCAGCTGGGTGCAATGGTCCCATTACAGAGTCTGAGATTTGGGATGTGTTGAAGCAGGTTGACCTGGACAAAACTTCAGGATTAGATGGTCTTCCTTACAAAATGTATTTTGTCCCCTTGCTGGCACTGATTTACAACAACCAGATGAAGCTGAGGTCTATACCACGATGCTTCACCAGGGGTATGATTAAGTTGCTTCACAAGAACAAAAGTGGTGGGGATAGGATAGATAATCATCAGCCTTTGACGCTGTTAAGAACGGCAACTTCTAGAAGAACTTTCCATCCTTGAGGGCTCCTTCTACCGTGAATGTCAGCTTGCACTCAAGTACCTCTTGCGGTCGATGGATGGTCTTTCCAACATCCAGCCATTGTCCTGTAAGGCATTAGATCAGGTATTAGTTAGAGGGGACATTCATACTAGTTTGATAGGCAATCTCGGTCTGACGAAGCAGGAGACTGGCTCCATATGGCCTTGGGTGCCCAGGTTGAAATGTCTCAGTAATACTGAGGCATCACTCACCTGGCTGGTCATTCAAGGAGCCCTCTGGGTTGGCAAAAAAATTTGTTCGTCCGGTTTGGTATAGTCTCTAAACTGTGTTCATTGAAGTGGGAAGGTGGGGACCCTAGGTCACACCTTCTTTCATTGCAAAGTCATAGGTCCATTGTGGAAGTTTGTTGAAGACATTATGGTTCATATGCTGTGGCGAAAGTTCTTTGTCCTCAAGGCCAGTCCCATTTTTAGCAATATTATACCACCATTGACTAAATTTGGCAAAAGGTGGGTGAGTCTTGCACATTTGTGCCAAGTGAAAGGTGCTGATGAGTGGCATTTTGATGCTGGTTAGGCATTAAGGATATTGGGATTGCTGGATTGAACATTGGCAACCCCTCCCAAAATAGGTTAGTTTAGGTATGTGTTTTATTTAATTTTTTTCTTCATCCAAATTTGTATGCTCAATGGCCCCTTTTATTTTTTGCCCCCACTTTCGTTGTTTAATTTCCCACTCCCTATTTAGTGACCAAAGATGTCAGTTATCTTTCGCTTTTTCAGGCGTGATTTTTCATATTTGTTGCTATGTTTGGGTGAGGGTGTGTTTCTGTGATTTTTGGGTCGTCTGAGTGATTTTTTCATTATTTAATGTCTGCAATAATTTTGTCCGGTTAATTGATGTCTCTGCCACATTTAGTTATTGTGGGGGGTTTTATTACTAATACAGTTTTCTTTTGTTTCTTGTAAATAAATTTTGTTTACCATTGTAAATATTCATTGGCGTTTATAAATTTGTAAAAGTTCTTTTTGTATTCCCCACCTCCACAGACAAAATTGGGACTATAAGGACTAGTTAGGACTTTATAGAGTCTCTGAGGTATTATGGTGCTTGTTGCAAGAATGATAAGTAAGAATGTGGTGTTTTGGTGCCAGGGTTATTGTAGCATGTCTGGGTCAGTGATTGTGTCTAGCTAAGTTTTAGTATAAGACAGATGAAGACCAACCTTCCGTTTTCTCCATTATTGGCCTAGTTCCCTATTTGTACTTATGTGCAATAAATATAGAAACTACCACATGGCTGGAGAATCTGTGTCAGTCTGAACCATAGGTTATTGAACATGGTAGCAGATCACAGTTTTTAAAAAAAAAAAAATGCTGATGAAAGGAAGGAAAACAAATTTTTGGCCCCACCAACATGGAAGCTTATGATGATTGGAAGTTTTATGTCAAATTATGAACTCAATTCACCAAGACAGAAAAGAGGCAATAGGAATTTGCAATCTACAACATATTACCAACTGAAAAAGATGTCAATAAGAAAGTGAGATTGGCCATGCAAAATGAAGAAATCAGGATTGGAGATGAGAATGCTGTTGAGCAGATTTTTACAATCATAGATAAGTCATTTAAGAAAGATGATCTGAATGTTATATATGAAACATGGTGTTCATATAAAATCTTTTGAAGAAAGAGTCTGATACACTGGACCAGTTTCTCAATTCTTATTGGAAGAATGTCAAAGAGCTAAAAAGCAAGGCTTCATTTTACCTGAGGTAGTTCTGGTTATGCAACTTATCAACAGTACTGAATTTGATAAAAAAGGCAAACAAATTGTTCTTACAGCAGTTGATTTTATGAAAAAAGAGGAAATCTATGAACAAATGAAAATGCACTTAGAAAATTCTTTAGGAACAATGGAACATCATATAGACAGACACCAGATGAGATAGTTATCAATAGCTAGAAGAACAACCTGTATCAATAAGGGCATCCATGAGTAAGTTGTTAATGTAAATTTTAAGTATGATTTTCAAAAGGCAGTCTGGAGAAGCAGCAGTTATGACAGAAGTATTAGCACAATGCTTTGTTGTTGACATATCTGAGAAAAATGTCCAAGTTTCTCACATTTGCAACACCTGGCATTTCTAACTGAACAGGAATATCAGGAGAGAAAAGAGTCCACCAGGAGTGGTTTTTCAGTGGTAGAACTTTGGTTGGAAGAAGATGCTGAAGACAAAAATGAAGACTCAAGAGAACTGTGAGACTCCTGAGATGCAGTAGGTAAGAAGAATATGCACAGTCTGGCAACTTCTAAATTATGGGCTGTCTCATAGGCAGTTCTTAACATCATGGTTTTGTTTTCAAAAAGTCTCTGCATCAATTGAACATTTCGAAGACCGTTTATAAAGGCATCCATAATAATGTACCAGGATTCTTCTGCTTCCATTGCTTTACAATTTGCAGTTTTTGCTTAGAATTTTCAATTCAGTTAGGTAGCACTCTAGTGATTCACTATCTTCCTGTTTTTGAGTGGTGAGTAAATGTCAAGTGAAAACCTCATTTTTAGGCTTGACATAAATTGTATGCAGCAAGTTTATAACTTCCTCATAAGGGGGGTCTGAAATTATCCTGTTGACAGAGGGGTACAGATAGTTCATTATCATCCTTGTCTTGTTTATTTTTAAGTGAGGATGCTCTACTTTAAGGGTATCTATGAACTTTTCAAACATTAAAATCCAATGGGTCCAATGCTCAGCAGTTGTGATATGGTCAGGGTTGATATTGAACCTTTGTGGTCTCATGCAATGTTCCATTAGGGAATTCTAAGTTTAAGAAATTGTAGTAATAGTAACTTAACTAATGTTTTATTCAACTTAAAATGATGCATCTCCTATTGGACTTACTTAAATGATAATCCATACCACCTTATTTAAGAATATAAATTTTAATTCTGTCCACTTTTAAACTTAGCATAATCAATAAATTTAAAGGTATTAAGGCACTACCAAAACAATAATATAATGTAAATGTAATTTGTGTTTTAGATTAATTGTGAAAAGAAAATTATTTATTTTATGAGTGAATTTTAGAAAAATTACAGCTGAGTAAAGTATTCTTTTATTATATGAATGAAATACTTTCATCATAATTGTGAACATTTTCTTGGTATACAGGAAAAAATAAGAAAAAGCTTTGATTTTTAAAATAATAAAATCTTAAAAGAACAATTTGTGTTAATTACTGAAGTAAGTATTTGTTATTCTTGTATACAAAAATCTGTAAATAAATGCAGGAAAACAGACACGTGAAAAAATAGAAATAAAAAAACTGTAATAACATCAGAAAACAGTCCTTTCACAATACAAAAACTGACTGAATGGGCAATATTGAATAAAAGCAAGATATCAGAATTATAACCTTTTTGTACATTTATACCAAAAATAATCTAACAGTTCCTAAAATGAAAAATAAAATTCTTTTAAAAAGGTTCACACAGGAAAATGGCATTCAAACTTTACATTTTTGGATTCTTCAAACTGTCTTTATTTAATAAAAGAAACTCTTTTGACAAAAAGGATAAATTTTCAAAATCTCACTGAAAAATTATGAGTAATAATATTTAAAATATATATATATATATATATATATATATATATATATATATATATATTAAATAAATTTTTTCTGTCCAATTAGAAGAAAATAATATATTTTATTAAATTATGCAAACAACAAATCTTAAAATAAATATTTTTTGAGTTTTATTGAATTTTTTTTTAGCAAGATACAGGACAAGTTTCAAATCAATTGAATGAATACCCACTTCACCCCAAATTAAAAAGTATATTAGATATTGAAAAGTGAGGTGATGGTGGGGGGATTGAAATATACCACAAAAATATATCTCCATAGTGTTTTAATAAAATAAACTAGTCTGTAAAAAAGTTCATTCATAGATGAATAAGGAATGAAAATTTTATTTGAATTAGATAATTCCCTGATATTTGGTAAATATTTTAATATACGTGGTAGTGATTTTATTTTTTGCTTTCATTTAAGAAAAATAGCATTCATTTTGATGGTATTTATTTGATATGAATTTATGGAATTTAAAGATCGTGTGTTGGTGTATGATAGATGTTCACATGTAAACAATTAAAGAAGCATACAAAAAACTTGGGTTTTCTACTATTTTCGATGTTTCTTGGGTATGTCCATTTTATTTTTCTGGTTTAGGAGTTAGGGTAAGTAAGGATAAGTATTGTTAATGATCAAGCTCAAGTCAACCTTGTGCTGATTTGGAACGACCAAAGTAAACTTTGTACTTACTTCATCATTACAGGTTTAAACATCATTTTAATTAGTCTCTTGGTTTTGAATTTCAAAAAATATTTTTGGTATATTTTGATTTGTGGGAAAACAGCTGCATTTGTTTTTCATCTGAAATCAATCAAAAGGTTTCCCATGAAATTCTGAGGAGTGAATTCAGAGCCTACAGATAGGCTCTGAATTCACTTGGATTTAATTCACTTTGGATTTAATTCACTTGGATTTAATTCAGAGGAGTTGATGAACAGATGTGGCAGGAAGCAAGGTTGCCCCGGTTCAAGAAGAAAACAACACAGAAAAAATTTGACAACCAACAGACAAGCATTGAAAGGAATATCAAAGTCGCTTCCACATCAAGGAAAATTTCTTTGTTCTGTTGTAGAACCAAAATTCTACATTATTTCCAATACGTAAAAATAGTTTGGTCAAATCTGTGCAAAAAGTGGATCACAGAACACTTCCAACTTCATACACTATCAAAAAAATCTCGAGCCCTCATTGGTTAATAAATATACAAGTAGGCATGACTATCCACCCACACTTAACTAATTTTATAGCTCGTGACTGAAATCCAAGTTCACGCCAAGTCTCTGTGTGCCACCCAAAGCAAAAAAAAAAAAAAGCAGAAACTCGTTCACACTCGCCATTGAGCATTGTGACATCAAACGAATTACAACTAAACTTCACATTACACAGTCTTAAGTTTTTCATCCATACGGACATTATACAAACTTAACGATATTCACACACACTCACCAAAACTCACTAGTGAATTCTATTCCCATTCACTCACCAAATTCCTTACACAGAAGTTAAACGAATTCCTGCTAACAAATCAACTTTATTTCTTAACATTCGAGAACATTGTATTAAACAAAACAATCAAAGATCACAAAATTGCATTCAACTTTACAAACATTTACTACTTACATGAACAGTAAATTCTTAAATGTAAATTTTTCTCTTGCAATTAATTTACAGAATCTTAAATAACAGATTCTAACAAACATCCTTTCAAATCAGAACTCATTAACAAAATTTAATCTTTCACCAAACTCGAGTTCAACATAAATTAAACTAATACGATTTCACCTAAAAAAAATCCACTACATTTGTGTAAAATATTTTCATTACAGAAATATATTGAAAATTACTTGTTATTCAAATATTTGCCTTTTGTCTTTTATCACAAATGTTTCTTCTTGTTTTCTCTTGTTGCTTTTGCATTTTTTTGTAAAATGAGTAAAAAATTGTATGGATTGATTTGGGCTGTCAATACCATTATGGTAACCATCAAACTTTTCACTACACTGTTCTTCACTATAAACAGCACAGACTTTGCTTTGGAAATTGTACCCATTCTTTGAAAACTATTCAGTATTTTCCCCCACATTTATTTTTATGTTGTTTACCTTTTCTATGTTATGCGAAGACAGGAACTGTGAATGGACAGACGTTCTAGAATCTGTCGTTTCGTCCATAAATGCCATGACCAACAGCGCCACGGTGTCTCCCAAGACTATGCCATTACCTGGGGCCGTCACCCCAACATCGGCCTACCTACACTAAACAAAAAAAAGAAATCTGGCAGCGATCCTGGAGCATATAGAATAAAAAATTAATGCCCTGCTAAAAGCAGGTTCACCACCACGTCATGCTGGTCAACGATAAAGCTGACCACAAACTTGAGACTAACTTAAATCGCCTCATTTAAGGACCCAATACAAGTAGACGACAAGGTTTTACTTCATCGGCCACACTCAACTGTTGCCCAATCCTCTCATCTGCCCTGGATAGGAAATTACACCATTATAAAAACGAACAATATGATGTGTCAGGTGCAAAACGATGATGGTGATACAATCTGGATTCACCATGCACATATCCGACGACTGGCTCCATGCCCAACACATCCTTCTAATACAATCCCTCTGCCTCCACCATGTAACAGTCACCAGGATCATTCTCCTCCACATTCCTCGGGGACACATAACTCAGCAAATAACCCCATACCAAAACAAATGCCAATAAGAAGAACACGAGGACAACTTCCCACACACTTCAGAGACTTTATCATGAATTAATCACACAAATATTTACGAATAATTTTTCTCACTGTAAATCAGACCGAGATCTGGGGGAGCCTTGTTATAAAATAAAATAAGACATATCTCGGCTGATTTACAGGCAAATACTTAAGAGTGAGAGCCGGATGTGAACGGGACAAAACCCTGTCACAAAATGATCATTATCTTCATTTACAAATGTTCCCGACACACGTGTTCCGGTCGAAAAATAAAATAATATTTAAAGTGTTCTATTTTTCGTCCAATAAAAATGCTTCCCTCCTAATGATACTCGCTTCGTTTTTCGAGCCTGTTAAGCCATAAAAAACGCTATAAAAGGGGTCACACGGAAGTTCAACAAGCAGTCAACAGGTGCCCAGAGTAGAGACCTGTCACGGCCAGCAGCTGTCAGCAGGGGAGCATCAACCACCGTCAACATGTGTGAACTACTATGAGAGATAGATCTAGATCCGAAGCCGGCTTATGAACTATACCAAAAGGTAGCTGTCCCAAACCCACACGTTCCTGTTGAAATAAACCACGTAAATCTATTTCTGCTGTTGTTGTATTTCTTTCTTGCAACCATACGCTTGTCTATAACAATTGATATTTTTATTTAAAAAAGGCATATTTCATTTGCATTGATTATTTTTACATGCATAATCTGGCGCACAATGCACTTAATTTGTGTAACTCTTTCATTTTTATGTGTTAACAATAAATTTATCGTCTGTTTTTAAACTCTCTCGTTTGCCCTTATGAATTAAATGTTACCTCAAACATTTTTGTTTGAACTATTCTTTTAGTTTTCGTAAATAAAAAAAAATCCTATATTACAATCAATGTCTGCAACAAGGAAAGTTTTCACCAGATTTACCTCGCCTTTCGGTAAATTAGTAACTTTAGAGAGTAAATACTCTCTAAAGTTACTAATTTAAAGAAAGTGAATTAATTTTTTTAGACAAGTAACATGTACTAACTGAATCTTTGGATAAGGTGGACAAATCATTATTGATATTTTGCAAAGTTTCAACAGATCATCTATATGAGTATTCTCCCTTTGATTGTTATTGACTAAATAGTTAAACAAAAAGTTTGAGATAAAAATACTTCTTTTGGTTACTGCTAATAGAACTAATAGAAACTATATTTGTAGCCTAATACTTTTTTTCTAATTCCCAACCGTAATATACGAAAAGCCGGGGGTGGTACATTCTTTAGGGTAGCACCGGATACTTCTGCTCGAGCAGCGAGCATATAAGTTGTGCGAATAAAGGAGACTTGTAAAGACACACAACAGCATTGCGTGATCATTTCTGAAGTTGTCCTACGTGGCGACGGGGATGAGTAAAACTTCAACGGTGAGCATTTGTTTTCGTCTTCGATGTTGCACATGTTTTTGTCTGCGTAAGTAGTTTCTTTTCAAATAAAATATCCACGGGCTGCTTACATGCAGTGCACGCATTATGACTTCATTTGGTCGAATCGATGAGTTTTTACCGAGACAAGGAGACTGGTGTACTTACCCAAAAAGACTTGCGTATTACTTCGAGGCTAACGGCATTACAGATGCGAACAAAAAGAAGGCGTATGTGAAAATGGAGACATTCTTCTTATTAAAAGACATCATCACACCCGATAGATTACGGGACAACACTTTTGAGGAGCTATCACAAGCATTAGAGGAACATTGTAATCAAGCGCCGTCCGTTATTGTCAAACGATTCAGCTTTTACATGTGCTGACAATAACCAAACCAGACCATCTCGGACTTTATAGCCCACCTGAAAAAACAATCAAAGTTCTGCAAATTCGGTCCCACTATCCAGGATATGCTGAGAGACTTGCTGGTTGTAGGTTGCAGATGACCGTATCCGCACACGTTTATTGGTAGAAAAGCAGTTGAATTTTGACCAGGCTAGATGGATAGCCCTGATGATGGAAAGTGCTGACAAGAATGTTCACGACACAGCAGCCTGCTCCAACACAACTGCACCCACCCAGCCCAACATGAGTCATGTTGACAGGGGGAATTCTTGTCGAGGAAAAAACAGGAAACCATGTTTTTGATGTGACAGCAAGCATTTGCCAGATTATTGCCGCTCCAAGGAAGCAACCTGAAATTTCTGCTAGAAAACTGGCCATATTTTACAGTCTGCCTGAAAATGAAAGGTACCAGAAGTCGCCGGACACATAGGGTCAACAGAGATGTGCCCGATGACGACAACCACTCTATTGATTCAAGAGACTCCACCTCGGTGCACAAACTTTTCCACATCTCCCAGGGAAATAAAAATTGACCCTTTAATGGTATTGGTGGGCATTAATGACAGATGGGTAGTGATGGAAATTGATACAGGTGCTACAGTATCACTAATCAGCCGCACCATTTTTGACAGACACTGTCAGAGGCCCAATAAGCCAAAACTGAGCCAGATGGCACAAAAAGTTGTCACCTACACAGGTGAAAACATCACTCTATGTGGTACCTATGAGGTCACCATAACATTTGACAATCGGCACTATCGCCTTACGTTTAGTGGTTATACTGTGTTATGGTATTCGTTAGTAGAAATAACAGTAAAGAACAAGAGAAAACGGCAAGATATGTTAAGCTTACAAGGGAGGCAACACTCTGCTCCCAAACGAAGCAACCTCTTTTATTCCAGGAAGTAACTGGCTATCCATGGAAGGTAACTCATGTCATGACATACTGTGATCGGGACCTTCACTGCTATGAAGGAATTAGCTGGAGGTAATTCAACTTAGCTGGAATCGGATTGATCAGCTCAAGACAGTTAACGCCACTCCTGCTGTCAAAAACATTCAACAGAGGTACCTGGATGTTTTCAAAGACGAACTTGGTGAACTAAGAAATTACACAGCAGTGTTGTGGGTCGACGCAAACACAAAACCCATCTTCTGCAAATCACATCACGTGCCTTATGCATTGTGGGAAAAGGTGGACAAAGAGCTGGACAGGCTGAAGTCCTTGGGCATAATCAAAGCTATACATTATTTGGAATGGGCAGCCCCAATCATCGCAGTCTATAGTGAAGAAAACAGTGAATTACCTTGTCAAACCAAGCAACAGCATGTCGCGTGTAACTCACGACAGAAACCATGACAAAAAAGAAAGTTACTTGCCGAAAAAAAGGCACGTATGATATGCTGAAGACGGTATATTCAAATTAGAAACAAGTCAGTCGCAGGAGTTGCCATAAAAGTATTTGGATATGCTAATAGTGTGTGTCCTCTCCCAGTTGTTGATGAATGAAAAAAAAATGCTCGTTTGATAAAAGCAGTTGGTGTTCTCAAATTGGGGAGAAAAAAAGAAAGACAAAATTCATGTATTTAGTGACCGTGGTGGTCGTCGGTGTGAGTTATTTTTCTGACTAGTTACATGCATTGTGATTTGTGACATAGTACCTGCAAATCGAGATTTCAACATCTCTTTCTGCCCCTAATCTTTCAGTGACTTGTTCTCTTTGTTGTGGAAGTAATCTGCAACAAATATTTTCCTTTGAAATCCAAGAGCACTTACAACAACAAAAAAACAGACTAATCGATTCGTCTATGTGGGGACTACAAGATGACCATAAATAAGTGTACTAACCTGTACTCATACCCCATACCAAAGATTGAGGACCTATATACAAAACTGAGCTAGGGAAGAGAATTCACAAAACTGGATTTGTGATCTGCATTTCTACAGTTACCACTACACAAAGACTGTAAGAAATTCCTGACTATCAACACCCCTTGAGGCCTGTACCAGTTCAACAGCCTTAGATTACATTCTCCAAAAATTTTGAGTTATCTACATGTCTTTTTTAACACTCAGAAACAAAGTTAACCTGTGTACATGAATCATCCTTACTGCTATAGGGTATCTGGGGGTCTTCAACACATATTCTTTTTGCTGGATTTGCAAATTATTGAAAAGATTATTTGCCTTCTTGTCCTCAATCTATGATAATGCTATTAAGCTAAGCTCTATCATTTGTCTAAAATCATTAAATCATTAATTATCATTATTATCATTAATTTTGAAAACAAATCATAAACCTTCATTTTCTTTTTTTTATTTTTTACCAAAGCATTAACTTGTAAACTTTCATATGTTGGCACCCGCTTATGCCTGAGCCTTGGAATTGTCATCCTCTCTCCCGATACCCTTTCTCTCCCCTGGTGGTGAAGTTGGTTGTGAATCAAAGAGAGTTTGATGAGGCCATTTGCATGAATTTGATTTTTGTACACAACTTTGCATGATGGAGAAGGCCATACAGAAGTGCCTTGCGATTCAAAGGGGATTGAGATTTGGTAAACCTGGTTGCATCGGGCTATCAGATGCCTGGTCAGTCAAGGTCCACCCTGGTTACACCAGCCTGACTGGCTCCTTCTTCCACTGTTTTGGCCATTGAGATTATGTAGATCTTTGCCTATTGTGCTGTTTGGGTTTTCAGGTGTTGGTTGCATTCAGTTTGGTCCCTCCTCCATGACCTTACTACCGTGAGTGGCCCTACAGGAGTTGGAACTCCAGATACCTTAACTCTTGGAATCAATGGGACAAGTAAGCCCTCTACCATGACAAGAAATGACCATATATATTTTACACTGGATGGACAGTTCACTATGAAATATATCACATTGATTTGTGTGTGGCATCTGTTGGTTATGCCTCAGCTGCTGATAACACTTTGGCTTATTATTACATTAATGATAATAATAGAAATAAATCAATAAATAAGGATAAAAATATAGAATAATCATGAAATATATGAGAACATTTTTTATTGTTGTTGCTAAAAATAAATAGAGAGATAAATGATAAAGGAAGAAATTCATGACTGAACAAAAAAAAAAGATAACCTTACAACTCAAAACTCTTTTCCTACAAATTTGAAAATGTCTTTGTCCATAAAAAATGTTACTACAATCAATAAATAAGAAAAGGATAGCAGAATAAAATTATTGGCAAATGTTAAAAATGTTTGAATGATAAATGATAGAGAAAGAAATTGACAATACTCAACCAATAGTCAATTATAAATAAAACAAACATTATGACTCAAAATGCATTTCCTACAATTTTGAAAATTACGTCTTCTTCCATAAAAAAAAGAGAAATGTTACACTTAAATATAAATAAAGAATTATTCATAAGTAATTTAACAAATGTAATGCGTTAAATACACTATTTACATTATTTGGACTATTGTCCGAATCTTTGTTGCCATATTTATCACGTTTCAGCTTTTGTATGCTCTGGCCTTCTTCAGATGGTTGGAATGTCAAACTGAACCTTTTAATTCACTCGCTGGGGTAGACTGTTCTAGTTCCACGTGCCATGTCTAATGGACATCAGTTACGTCCTGTTAATTCCCCTCTCCAAGTTTTCCGTCGCCTTAACCAGGTATTGAACTCACACTCTTTGGGTCCTGTCACTGGATCTAAATAATGCACTGGTAAAAAATGGTTGCTGAAGACATTAGGTTTATAATACCCAAAAATTCACACACATGGCGCAGTGGATAAAGGCATTAGATAAGAGTGTGAGTTCAATACCTGGTTAAGGTGGTGGAGAACATGGAGAGAGGAATTAACAGTAGATAACTAACATCCATTAGATATGTCACGTAGAACTAGAACAGTCTACCCCAGTGAGCAAAATAAAGGGTTCAATTCAACATTCCAACCAGAGTGTACAACGGCCAAAATAAATATGGCAACAAAAATGAGGACAATAGTCTGAATAATGTAAATAGTGTACATAATACCTCATCTCAGAAATACAGACAGATACACAATGCATTAAATGTTCTTAATATAACAATTCCTAGTGATAAAGTAAACTTGCTAAAAAATTTATTAGATTAGATGCTGATGTCAGAGTGAAAGGCCATGTTTTTCCATTGCTCAATGTAAGTAATATATTTTTAAAAAAAGGGAAGCCCTTAATTATTCATTTTCTATTCTTGGATTTTTTTGCTTATTATAATTTTCTTATATTTATATGCATTTACAATATTTAATTATTAAAATACATTTTTTAAATCAATGTAGACATTGTTTTATTTAAAAAAAAAACAAAAACTTTCATATATATCATATATGTCTATAGGTTTAATTCCAGAAAATAAGTACAAGAAAAAGAAAAAGAAAAAAATATATATATTTAAAATGAAAATAAAAAAAAATGCTTGCAGTAGATTAATAAATCTAAAACTATTCATTTTATGGGAGGATCAAATAATAATATAGAATCTGGTATCTTTAAAATTTAATATCTGAGACACTATGTAATTCAAATAGGCCTTGTAACAGAAAGGTGCAAAAAAGTCTGAAAAAAACATCCACACCCACACACAAACAAATAATTGTACAAATAAACTAAAGAATTCTATGGATTAACTCTTTAGGTAAAATTCTGTGGATGTCTTCACTGCTCAAAAACTTTGACATAACCAATAAAAATTAAATTTGGACCCATTTCATAAAGAGCCTATTTTCAGACCATTTTTTCTTCTAAGCACTCCAACACAAATTTAAGCAATCAGTGCCTGAGATCAACAAGTTAGAACTTAATCAAACCATTGTTGCATTAATGTTTGTTTGTGATTATTCTTTCTTTGCATTATATGACTTGTTAATTTTTATTCCTTATTTTTTTTCATCTCTAAACTGAAAAACATTTTTCAGGGCCAAGAAAGAATTTACTGAGACTGGTAAGGTTGTACAGAATGGACCACAGCAAGGAACTACATGAAGTCTTTGTTCAAAACATCAGAACAGAAAGAAAAAAAAAATCATGATCAGGTAATGACACACTGAAAAATAAAGCAAAACATTGGACCAAGAAACAAACAACGAATGAGGTTCCTCCTTCTAGTATATGAAAAGCTCCCCAGTTGTGTAATCGATACAACAGAATTCATGGGTTTGACAAGACTGTGCTCTCACCTTTATTAGTCCTGTCTAAATTTAGTGCTGTTCAAAAATAAGATTGTGTCTGTTTTTGATGGTGACAAGAAACTGAATAAAATTGTCAATGAAAGATGACATAAACAAATCACTGTAGTGATAAATAAAGAAAAATGAATAAATAAGAAGATCAAAATTTAACCATTTCTAAAAATAGATAATAAAATTGCCAGGCAAACAAAGTCATAGTTCAACCAGCTAATCAGAAGGCTTTCACAACCAGGATTTAAAAAAATGTAAACAAATAATAACAAAGATACCAAACATTTCACCATTTCTAAATCTATTCTAACCAACCAGAAGGTTTTCACAACCAGGATATAAGGTCCCAAGCCAATGAGAAACAAGCAACCTTTTCAAAGCAGATCAATAGATGTTTATATAAACAGTTGGAAATCAACCAAAACCAGAGTCTACAAATTAAGTTTGTCCATACTCCAATGCTGTGGTCGTCGTAACATACTCAGAGACAAAATATGGCATTTGCACAACTAGCTGACAACCTTATATGACTAACTTGTCCTTACTACATTTAAAACAAACATACCTTCCTTCACCACATGATCAGGTGGTGGCTACATTTGAATACACACACACACACACACACACATATATGAAAAATTTCTCAGTTGAAAAAGACAATATTTATAAAAGTAAAAGACAATAGGAAAATTTTAATATTAGCCGAGTTTCATCCAATGTGGACTTTTTCAAGGCAAAAACGAAATGAATTTATTAAACAAAGTAACTAATAATAGCAAAACAAAATGTCCTAGAAAACGCTATTTTATTCATGCTGTTAACTGAAAATTGCGTCAAGTACTGTCATGTATGGAGATATTGTTTTTATTGTTGTGTTGATGGATTCAACTATTTTCTTTCGATTTCTTGATACTGTTGTGTACGTTTGCTTGGGAGAGTAGTAATTCTGTTAGGAAAAGTGAAATAGGGAAAAAGCCTGGGCGTAGATTAATATTTGGATTCAATGGCGGCACTCTTGAGGATTTTCCTTCAGAGTTAGTTATTTTTTAAAATCATAATTGCGGTTGAATTTATTTCTATGTATGACTAGTGCATTAGTTGTTTTTTGTGAGGTCTCTTTTGTGCTCATAAGTGCATTTTTTTAAAAATTTCTACTTGTTTCTCCAATATATTGGGAGGAACAGTTTTGGCCATTTATTTTATAAATGCCTGCTTCAGAAATATTATTGCTTTTAGTGTTTGAGGATCTGAGTATATCCATAATGCTTTTGGAAGTGTTTGTGTCTACTTTAAGATTATTTAGATCCCATTGACGAATAATACACTTATATTAAAATGATTAAAATAGTTTCTAATTTCAGTTTTAAAATGTTTATGTAAAAAAGAACAGGTGATACTCACAGATTTGGAAATCTACACATTCTAAAAATGAAATTAAAAGCTTTTAATTATTTTTAATATTTAATTTTAGATGTATTCGCTACATGAAAACAAATTTATTTAGGGGAAAATAACTCATTGATTTTCCTTGTTTAGAAGAAATTTATTTGCAAAACCCCAATAATAGTTGACTGGCGTACCAAAAAATAATTGCTGTTTTTTTTTGTTTTGCTTACTTTATAATTTTTGAAGAAATTTGCTTCCACGGGTCAGAGAAGAAATGAACATCTTCCTGGTTGTAGTTTAAGTTGTTTTCTAATTGAGTGTACAATTTCAAGAATATTGATAAAGATTGGTCACTTCTGAGTTGAAACAAGGTAACGTATAAAATTTAGTCTTGAAAAAAAATCATTTTGCATTTTCGGCTGGTCGAAGCAATACCGTTTTAACTCGCTGTAAAAAATAATTCAATGAATAAAAGCACATACAAATTACATATTTAGAAAGATTATATTGTTTACTTTCTAGCCATATGAATATTTTTTAAGATTGGACCATAAATACATGCAATATTGCGAGTTGAACGGATTAAGTAGTATCAATCTCAAATGAAATCAGATATTGACTGAAAATTACTGGAAAATGAATGGCTTCCTTAGAAAGCAAAAATACTAAATTAAAAACCATAAAAAACAAATTGGAACCGCAGTATAAGGGAAAACAAAACCGGAAACTGATACCAAAACATAAATTGCCAAGCTGACCAACTCTACTCTAAAGTAACATATGACTTTGACATCTAAGTGAGGCATCAGAGAGGAAACCATTATGGCCTCACTAATACGCACATTGGAACACAATATCATCTCTGTAGAGCTTTTGCCATGACCAACAAGGATTGTATTACAAGAGAATGTCCGGGTATGAGAGGCAGTTGGTTAGGAAGGGTGGAAAAAAGGCACAATCTGTAGGATCTCAGTCATTTTGGACCTCTGTTTGACAGAGGAGGAGACTAATGGTCATATTCCACCTGTTTGTTGACAGCTGTGCTAGCACTAAGTCACAAGCCATGGTGGCCAAGGGTTTGAGTGTGCTGGCCTTGTTCAAATTGTTGATCACACTAGATAACAGGCTCTTTCCTAGAAACTGTAACTAAGGTCTGCTCAGCATAGTTGCAGGGTGTTGAATAAATACAAATGCGCCTGAGCAAGCATCTGTAATAGGGATTGGCTAGCTGCCCTAGTAGATGGGTATCCTCAAATGCAAGTGGCCAGCTATTCGATATATATATATATGTGTGTGTGTATATATATATATATATATATGTGTGTGTGTGTGTGTGTGTGTGTGTATGTATGTATATATATATATATATATGTGTGTGTGTGTGTGTGTATATATATATATATATATATATATATATATGTGTGTGTGTGTGTGTGTGTGTGTGTGTGTACAAATATATATTTAAACATATTATTAAATGTAGCAGTCAATGAATGTCTTTTATGTCTGATCATGAGCCATTCTAATGTTGGAATGTTTGCTTTGATTTCTGGTGAAATAAAGACAAAAATTGTCCATTTGGATATCTTTTTATTAAGTTGGTCCTAATCTTTCGGCTCACATGAGTTTGTTTCATGCCTGTATAACCACTCTGAGGATAGCTCTTTTTTTTATAGCAGCTAACTTATATCATTAGGGACATTCACTATTATAATTAAGAAGACACGAGGGTGCTGAGAGTGGAAGGGGAGAGGCAAGGAGGTCGAGAGGACCAGTCCTCACTCCACCCAAGGAAAGCCCCAAAAGAAGCTGGTCTAGGGTATTGAATGATGGTGTTGATTTCGGGACGAGAGAAAGAAAGAAGTCTCAAAATGGTAGTATCAAAAATGTTAAGGCAAGAAATCTTAGCCCAGTGTCATGAAATGGTAGGACACATGGGGGTTGATAGAACCTATGAATTAATAGTCAAGAATTATTCTTGGCCTAGACTGTATAATGATGTATTGAATTATGTGAACAAGTGCATAACGTATCAATCACAGAGTAGAGATAATAGGGTCGTCCCAGTGATGGAAACATATTCAAAATTACCCATTTCAGAAGGTGAACATGGATATTTCAGGGCCCTATGGAGAAATTCCTCGTAGAAATGTGTATATAGTAAGCTTCGTGGATTGGCTTACGAATTGGCCAGAAGCTTTTGAGTTACCTGATAAGAAAGCGCAAACAGTATCAAATATAATGCTTCAGGAGATATTTCCTAGATATGGAGCCGCTGAGCAGTTGGTTACTTACAATGGACCAGAGAATGTAAATCAAATTATGGAAGAGACTCTGAGAGAATTAGATACTGTACACATTACCACCTCCCCATACCATCCCCAGAGCAATGCGAAAGTAGAAAGATTCCACCGGAATTTAGCCGATGTGCTAACGAAGTTGGCAGGTGATAATAAGGAGAGTTGGGATGAGTACATAACTCAGGCGCTGGTTGCCGTGCGATTTTCTATAAACAAAATCGCGAAATTTTCCCCATATTATATGCTATTTGACAGGGATGTGGTCTTACTGATAGATAATTTGCTAAGACCCAGAAGAAAATATATGGGAGAAGATCACCATAAATTGATCTAGGAGCAACAACATAAGGTGAGAAGAAAAATCAGGAGAGCCCAGAAGAGGTGTAATGATAGAATAAATAAAAACAGGAAGGAAATTAACTTCCAACTGGGTGATTTAGTATATTATACACCCAAGGGAAGGTAAATTAGATTGGAGATGGGTTCCTTTTTATAGAATAGTGGAACAGACTGGACCTGTTACATAATTTGGGATCAAATAGCAGGAAAAGTAAAAGTAACGATATAAAATTAGCAGAGCTAGATGAATGGGAAGGACCTAAAGAGAAGAGTTTGAAAAGATGATTGGTTGAACCCGAAGTATTAGAGACTGATAGCGAAGAAGGGTAGGAGGAAATTATGATTACTCCAGAGAGTTTGGAGAGAATAAAGGGGATCGACAATCGTGGAATTAGCTCCCTTGAGGAAGGCAATGAAGCGGATGGTGCACTGAAGATGAGTGAAGGGTCGGGTAGTTGGGAAGAAGAGGATGAGATTCCATTAGTTAAAAGAACGCTTAGAAAGCGAAAAAGCATCTAAGAACGTAGAATTACCTATAAACTACGACTGAGAGGGGCAGAGAAAACTAAAGCCCCAGAATAGAGAAAAGGAGAAGATTGATAAGGTACCTGCAGAATAGCCCCGAGAGGTGGACCGGACTGCGGTTATCAGTGATAACGGGTGTGTGGAAATGTCCCCATTGCATGCGTGACACTGCTGCCTGTGGACTGGATTACTTCCTCGGGTGCTTATGCAAATCGATAACCATAAGAAGCGACAGAAGGGAATGTAGGAGTAAAAATGGACCCTCATCTTTATCTCATTGCAGGTATGGACAAGGGAGGACCACTGATAGCGCTGGCGCTGATTTTGACAGTAAGTATCTGGGAGCGTAGCGAAAATACTGCATTTAAAAAGATCAATGAGGTGGTCATAACTAGATCAAAATGGTTGATAACCCTAGTGATAGATTTGCAACCATACGAAGAGTTATTAGCTCATTTAGAAATGGAAATAACGAAGTTCAATAGGGCTGGAACACAAGTAGCTCAGGATTATTTACAGAATGAAGAATGCCACCATATAATATATCCTTTGACCCAAGAATCCCTGATACTTGATAGACAATGGGAAAATTTCAGTCTATACCTGAAGGAGTTAGAACTATTACAGATTAAAAAAAGAACTATACTACTTATTGTAGGGAAGGCATTAAGTGTATTATTTGGAACAGTGTCAGAAGGATATAAGGATGATTAGGAGGAAAGACATGGAAAGGAATCAACAAGTAATAGCTCAAATAGCTAGAGAGAGTGTATCCATTCTTAATGTTACAAGGTTGGAATTAGCTAAGAACAGAAGTAGCAGAAATTGGTTAATTTCCCATTTGCAAAGTTTTAGAGAAAAGGTGTTCAATGTAACAGGATCCTTAGCAGCGGAGCTGAGAGGATTAGAGGGGTTTTTACAATAATATTTCCAATTATTGTCGATAACAAGTCAAGTCCGTCAGACCAGTCAGTCATTAACCGTATTACTAGAGCATGTGAGAGCTCAGTTAGATATGCTATCTATGGGACACCTGTCACTGAGTATAATAACTCCAACCCGGTTAAGAGAAGTGTTGTTAGGTTAGATTACCTCATCACCTTAGATTACCTGTAGACCCCACCAAGCAATTATGGAAATATTATAGTACCCTAGGGTGTACCACCTTATTGGAAAATAAGAAATTATTAGTACTAGTATCAGTTTCTCTGTTAGATAGGGATAATACCTTCGAAATATACCAGGTAATAAATCTTCCTATTCCATATCCTAATGCAAATCAAAAATTAGAAGCTGTGGTTAGGTACAAGGTGGAAGCTGAGTTTTAGCCTAGAATTTGGCCAGAACAAAATTTATGTTGCTAACAAGTGAAGAAGCGAATAGATGTAAAATTGATGCTTTAAGCACCTGTGTATCCGCAAGCCCAATTTATGTCATGATATGTGTGCACTTGAGTTATTTAGAAAAAAATAAAAGGGGAATTAGTGAGAATTGTTGAATAGAAGTATTACCCAGTGTTATATTATCTTCAGCAATTAGCATATCGGATGGAATTTGGGTAGTAGCCACCTGAAGAGAATTAGAATTATCTGAGGTCTGTGAAGAAAAGCCCACTAGAACTATGAAAGTGAAGCCACCATTATTTATTGTAGAATTACCAATGACGTGTGGCGCCCATGGATCCTCGATGTCATTCCTCCCTTATTACCAGGCAGAAGAAAAAATTGAGGAAAATGATTCTTTCAGGAAATTAATGGCAACCAATGCAAGTGAATGGACAGAATTATGGGAACCTATAGTAAAGGAATTCCCTGAGATTTCTTTAAAGAAAATGCCTGACTTCCTGAAGCCCCTTGAAAAAATTACCCTAGAAGAGTTGAAATCTAAATTAAGCCTAGTGGGAAGAACTAGTCTGAATTGGAAGGAGAATATGAGTACTATGATAGTTTGGCGAACCGTTTTTTGTTTATTTTAGGAATAATAATCTTGTGGATAAAGAGGCGAGTGAAGTTGTCACGCAAACATAGCGAACTGGCTCTCAAGTACCCAAGCGAAAGAAGGATTCCATTAAGTGAGCTTTATATTAGCATAACCAATACGGACGTAAACGTACCTACCATGGAGTTACCGGTTGAACCAACGACGTTTGGAGAGAGCCCCGAATCCGCTATAGAGATCATCAAGCCCCCTGTTAAATCAAGGCAGGGTAGAAAAGATAAGTGAATAAAGACCTTGACTGAGCAGTAAGGAGTGTTGAGGGCGCCATAAGTAATTGAAACAAATGTGATTGATATTTTGCTTACTGAATTTTGCATGAATTGAAAAAATATACATATATACACCTTACAGGAGAATAATTATTATTCCAAATGTGGAATATCAGAACTGTGCTATGAACTGTTGAGGACTACTAAACTGACAAGAACTTTAATTCTTGAATTGGTTTAATCAAACTTTACATTAATTCTTTCCTTTTTACTTTTGGATGAAGTAATACCTGCATGCGAAAGGTATAATGGACAATTGCATGAATGGAAATAATTTTTTTTTTTTTTTGACATAGTCATTGGAATAAATATGTCAATTACAAGTAATAGACAAAAAGGGTAAGGGAGGTATGTGGCAGGGGCGATATCACCCCTGAAAAAATGATGATAATAATAATAATAAAGGAGGTTATGCTGTAAAACAGAAAACACCAAGTGAAATAGAGGCATTTTCGAATAACCAAGATGTTAATATGCTGTAAAGACTTTGAAATGTAAATGTTACAGAAAGTTAATTTAGAACATGAAATACAATCTTTTTGTAAGTGTACAAAGGATATCAGATTACTAATAGAAAATTACTGGAACAATAATAATTTGGAACTTTTAAAAAAGAAATGAATTTTGACACTATAAGAATTGAAGTTAAAATTAAGAATGTTTTGATCTAGAATTTGATAAGGATGTTTTGATCTAAAACAAGAAATTCTGTGGTTTACAAAGCGTGGCAGAATAATTAATAGTGAGGTGATAAACAATAGCATCATGTTGTGAAAAAATAAATTGTTTATTCGCAGAGGAGTAAAGTTGTACTTTGGTAGTATGTCAGTACTTTCGCACAAGAAAAACAGATATGTCACTAGTCTGGGACACGTGAGACCGATTCTCTTAATAAAGAGGCAAGCCAACAGGAGGAGAGAGAGTTTTTGGGTTCGTCTGTCTTTGAATGCAGTCTAGAGTGGAGAGACGTCTGAGATTGAAAAGGAAGCGTCCGCTCTGCATTGCTGAAGCTGAGGGCGAAGAAGCCAAATACCGCCCCTAACATCTAAGTACTGATACTCCTGCTGCTACTACTACTACTACGGGAACAGCAAAGGTTGTAGTAGTTGATCTAAGAACAGACCATAAAGGGTTTAAAATGAAGGCCACATCTCACCTTACCGAAATTATTCGAAGTATTTGTTTCTTTTGTTATTGTTCACATACAAGAAACATTCAATCTTGTGCAACAAGAATTTTTTTTCTTTTTTGTGTGTTTGGTTTTACATATATATATATATATATATATATATAAAAAAAACAAACAAACTTTTGTCCTTTCAAAATCGAATCGACTTGGTTATATTTATTTTTCTATTAACCCGATTTTCACCTGATGAACTCGCACATGGCCCAAGGGAGAGCTTCCGGATTTCTACGATCTGATGACCACTCTCCAGGATCAAAACAATAACAATATGGCGGGAGGGTGGCTTCACACTGACATTGGAAACCGGAGACTTGTGTTTAACTTGCAATACTGGACCATACCGGACCAACAGCCAGTCTTGTAGAGTGCTTGGGTCCAGTAGAGTGAAAACCATACCACAGGTTGACCCAAGCATTGTGAGTAAAATTGGATAGATGGAACACCTGGAGGCCGTCGACAGGTGTGCTTGCTCGAAGTCACAAATCATCATGACCGAGGGTTTGAGTGTGCTGGCCTTGTTCAGATCACACTAGATAACATGCTCTTTCCCAGAAATTGTAACCAAGATCTGCTCAGCATAGTTGCAGTATAAACCACAGGTTGGCTCTGTGGGTGTTTAACAAACACAAATGTGCCTGAGAGAGCATCTGCAATAGGGATTGGCTAACCGCCCTAGTAGTGGGTTATCCTTGAATATGATTACATCTATTATATATACAAATATATACTATATAGTGGCTGCCAAATAAAAGCACTTTTTATGACCATCACTGACATGTCCAGTCCATCAGTTAAATCCCCAACCCAACTAAAACAATGCATTCCTTTGTTGTGTGAATGACAAGTGGCCCATAAAACAGCCATTGATCTGCATTTCTTTTTTACATATGTAAACCGTTATAACAAATCCTCCCCGGATGGTGGATGTTGACTTTCATAAAAAACTTCTAATGTTCTTTTTATATGCCTTGTCAAAAGACTTGGATTTTCACAATGAATATTTTAAATCCATTTCAAAGCATGTCTGAATTTCAAAATGTTATAGCAGTAGTCTTTTGGTGACTTTGGTTTGACTTCCAGTGACGGTCCTAAAAAGGCCTGCCTGGACAGACATATCTGACTAAATCCAAAATAATATGGCCAGGTTCTACTAAATGGTAATTTAGGGATAATTTTCCGAAATTCTCGTCAAATTCTGCATATTTTGGCGATGCCTCATGGAAGATCTTGATGCCATCACAATATTAATAATAAAAAATTTTGTCTTCAGCAGTTTTTCTTAGTTATCTATACCAATAATGCACTTAAATAGTGACTCTTTAAGGCCTCGTTTCCCAAACAAAGTTTTGGCTAAAGTTGCAGTCATTTTATTAATGTATGGAAAATTACGAAATGGGAAAACACTTCCAATTTTCCATACATTAATTGTTTTCTTGCCTTCTTTCATAAATATATGAATATTTAAACCTGTCATCTCAATCTAAGATGCAAAGTGTATAATGGGCTTCCACAGAGAGTGACCTTTGCCCTTTGTAGAAAATACAATATCAGGGATGTCAGTTAAGAACCATGATTTTAAAAAACAAACGTTCCAGTATTTTTTATATGTCTGCGAATAGAACTACCCATGTCTCACATAGCAGAGATGACATAAAACAAACATTATATATTTTCGTTTTTTTCAAGCTTTTTATGCCTATCAAACTCCAGACACAAATTTTACCATTGCGGCAAATGCATTGGAAGCCTTAGCTTAATCCATAACGGGTTATCTCAAATCAAAGGAGCAGATTTTGGCAGTTGCTAAAATAAATAACAAATTTTATACAAATTTGTCTACTACCCCCAAAGTCGAGAACCATCAACATAAATTACCAAATGTATATTTTAATTCCGCAGGAGGTTGATATATCAATTTTTGTAAAAATATAATACATGTTTTGATGCTAAATCAAAATTCTTGTACTTGCTGAATATTGTGGATTTACTAACATCAATCTGTCATAGGAATTAACCTTCAAGAATGGGACATCTATATATAACCACCTATTATTTAACAAGTGTAATATTATAGGAATATATATATTTTATCAAATATCAGTCTTTTATAACGGTGGACTTTGTAAATCTTCAAAAATAATGAACATGTTATGCCAAGGATCATAATCACATAGCCAGTTATATCAAATATTTAGGAATATAGGACTTCCATGCTGAAAGATATCAAAGACAAATTTGAAAAAAGCAACTTGTCCTATCAACAGTCCGAATTTATTTCCCTTGATTGCTTAGCCATGGGAAAGTTAGAATGGAGATTCAACATGTTGTAGTGGACCCAGCCATATATTTTCAATCTGCCTGTCTGAATCATCTTGAAGAAGCGAGAGCAAGAAAAAAAGATCATCCAATCTAACAGTGATCTCTAAATCACAACCTCACTCTTCTATCCATATGAGGCCGCCTTTGTAAATCACAAAATAAGAGGTCTTAAATATCTTTTCAAGATTTGGCAAAATGGTTTAACTGATTTCAACTAAGCTGTCAGATCCTCAATAGATAAAACCGACATTGAGAACATTATTATATATATATATATATATATATATATTAAAGCACATTTTTATTTATGTTTAACGTTGTTATTTTTATATTATACAAGTATTTAAGCAAATGCTTGTTTTGATAAACAGTATTAAATAACATTTGGCCTGAATGTCCGAGAAATTTTCATGAAAAATATTCGTTCATAGACAGGATTGAACCTTTATCCTATACGGAACCGCCATATACGCTGACTTCTTCAAACAAACAAACTCGGCCAAACCATGAACCTTATCAAGACAAGGTAAATTTAATGTTATAAACTACAATCTTCCATGAATTCGTCACATAAATAACTGCTCTGGTTATCGAATGTAAACTGAAATTTTTCGTCATATTTTTCAAAATCTGAGATTTCCGACAATTTATATTAAATATTTAAATTTATGTTTAACGTTGTTCATTTTTATAGACAAGTATTTAAACAAATTCTTTTAAATGATAAAAAGTTTTAAATTTTTTAAAGGATGGGGATTGTAAAATTTTCATAGAAAATATTCGTTCATAATTTAAGGTTAGAACACAAATAGACGGAACCGCCATAAACAAATTTCGTCATTCAAAAATGATTAAGATTTTTATTTTAAGATTTTTCTTTTATAAAAGCAATCTTCTTTAAAAATTTTTTTCATTTTTTAAAATTTTCAGCGTTTTAATAAATGAAAATCATCAACAAAAAAATTGATTATAGAAGAAAATTTTTAAATTTTAAATTATTTTTTTAAATTAAAATTTCTTTTTGATTTAAATTTTTTATACTTGGCATTTTTCCATTTAGTTTTAACGTCATTTTTGAATATATTTTAACAATCTATTAAAAAATGTAATAAATTAAATGTTTTATGTTTATAAAAACCATAAGGTTAATTTGCAAAATTTTATTTATATTTTTAAAATACTATCAAACCAGAATCTTGTTTTAATAAAAACTTCTTTAAATACTCCTGAACAGAAACTGTTTCATCATTAACAAACTTTGCTTCCTATTTTCTCAAAAAATTTTCTCTTTTTATATCATATATAATTAAAACAATAATAATTGTATTTAGTTATTTCAGTATAATATTTGATTGTCGTATTATATATATAATTAAATGATATTAATAAATTTTAATATAATACTAGGACAAGCACGCCAAGAAATAAATGGTAGGTTATTTGACTCATTAATGAATCGAATAAAAATTTAAATATAAATAACGATTATTTTATATAAATATATATTTATATCATAAATAAATAAAACAATTTCTGAAAAGAAAATAAAAATATTTATATAGAAATATATATATATATATATATATGGAATAAATGAAGATTTATAACATTCATATATTTGTCTACCATAAATTCAAAATGGTGGCCATTGGTCAAATACGATTGCATATTTGGTTGTTCCGTAAACGATGCAGGAAAAATTGTCTATGAACGAATATTTTCTATAAAAGACATTGTGTCATAAATTTTATTTAATTTTTTTATATATAACAGAGCAAAAAAAAAATAAGTAATCTATAAAAAATAACAAACGTTAAACATAAATAAAATATCTTTAATAAATAAATATATGATATCGTCCATATAAATATATAAATATATATAATATTCATACATTATAATTTTATATTATATATATATATATATATATATATATATATATATATATATATATATATACATATATATATGTAAGCAAATATATGGATATAAATATACGACAGTATGAAAGAAAAATACAGAAAAAAAAACAAAATTCTGAATATGCATTATTAATGTTAAAATAAAGTCGACGTCGGACGTTTCGGTCTATTTAAGACCATCTTCATGGACATTTTCATTTAAACATAATTAACATTATAACTTATAACAATTTAACACAAAAGACAATGGACATAAGAGCCCAAATAATTCAGACAGATAACTGAAATTTTATACAGATCAGCGTTCTGTTTAAATATGATCTGATAGTCGTCACGTGGGCGATGTTGTTAAGACGTATTCGAAGATGATTTCAAAAATTAAAAAATATCAAAAGTCGATTGAAAATTTTTATAAACAGTTAAAAAATCTTTCCGTTGATGTTGGAATACGTAGTGATCAATTGGTTCTTATATCTTCAACAAGCTTGAAAGTCCTTCCCGTTACAATGCAAATCAAAAATGATTTTAAAAACGATGGAACAGTTCTAAAAAACAGTTCGATAAAAATTCCATTCTTTACTTGATCATTATTCTCTCGTCCAAGCTTGAAATCTTCCACGTTATAAAGTAAATTCAGGTTTGTATATTTTCAGTAGACAGTATGTAAGCAAATATATGGATATAAATTTTAGTATGAAAAAAAAATATTGGAAAAAAACAAAATTCTGAATATGCATTATTAATGTTAAATAAAGTCGACGTCGGACGTTTCGGTCTATTAAAAAATCATCTTCATGGACATTTTCATTTAAACATAATTAACATTATAACTTATAACAATTTAACACAAAGACGATTAACATAAATATGTTCAACTAATTCAAACAGATAACTGAAATTTTATATATATCAGCGTTCTGTTTAAATATGATATCGTAGTAACGTGGGCGATGTTGTTAATGTTTATTCGAAGATGATTTAAAAATTAAAATATCAAAGTTGTCTTTTTTTTTTAAAATAGATAATAAGTTTGATTTTTATTCGGATCAAAATGGAGTATATTTCTTTATATTATACACAACCACATGTTTATCCAGACGTCTTACATTACACCTATCTGAGACTTTACAGTTCTATCAGAACACATTTAAACACACTAATTTACCTGATATATATTAGGAATATACTTGTTGAAAACACTAAATATATTAACTGCATCCACTTGCAAAAAAAAGACTAAAAATAATGGATATCTAATAATAAAAAGAAAAAGCCAACTCTTAACAATATTAACTATGAACAAAGCCACAATGTGCTAACCGTATTCGGAAACTAAAAACATCACTACCACACACTGAACATACAGAACACACACTCTACTAAGCTGATAATTGAATCATCCTTGATAATGGCTAAAGGTATAGCCAGCGCGGAAAACAGAACATTCGGACAGTTCTTACACACTCTTTGTCCAGAAAAGAGATCTTTTAAATCAATTCTTTTAAAACCTAATAATCTTCAACATTGCATTACTCGTCTGTCGTTTTAATGAAAATATATATATATATACCTATATATATCATACATAAAAATACATATAAAATGTATTTACATATATATATATATATAATATATATATACATATATATATATATATATATATATATATATAGATTATACATATATATATATACATATATACATATATATCCATATATATATCTAAATATATATATACATACTATATATATATATATATATATATATATATATATATTTATGTGTATATATGTACATATGTTTACATATATATACATATATTTATATACATATATACATATGAACATACATATATATATAAAGAAAACTTCATGAAAAGTATAAGATGGAAAGCCCATTTATTTTTAAACCAGGACCTTCACAATAACACTACACTCAAGGGAAAATACAGTTTTAAAACTAAAACATGCCCACCCCCGCGACAAAAAGAATTGACCTAGTGAATACATAAAATTCCATAAAAAGCAAGATGCATTCCAAAAAAAGCTGGCACAAATAATAAATAAGCACAATAGGTTTAATTTCAACAACCCACACGAACAAATTACACCTACTTGTAACTGTAGAATAAAGAATGAATCTCCCTTAAACGGTAATTTATACAAAACAACGTAATATACCAAGCCACAGTAAAATCACCAGATAGAATACCTGTTGATTATTTCTGATTTGCCGGAGACATATTTCAAACCACAGCGCTCCTGAGGAACTCAGCAGTCATAGTGGGCCACCTTCACATCTCTTCCATTCAAGCAATTGCAAGACTGGGCTGTTAAACAAAGGTTATCATCTGCTGGTTACACCCGCAAATCCAATGGTCGAGCAGGAGCCACGTCAAACAGCCACCGAGAATCGTAAATGGCAAGGATCGTTGGAAAATAACAAGTGCAGCAAGAGCCATCTCCATAACCACAAAGCCGCTTGACTCAAACATTTTGTCCCTGCTCAACTACTACTCAACGCCGACTACGTGACTACATACAATCCCACCCCGCTCTACCATAAAGCCCACGCAGATTAGGATGGCCAAAATCGTGAGATAAATTCTGTCGGCGGAACGCTCGTCTCATAGAGCGATACAACAGAACAGCACACACTTTAAAACCCTTCAAAAAAGGACAAATAGTGGCACTACAAAGACCAACAACCTGTCGATGGGACACAACAGGTCAGATCATTGAAACCCTCCCAACCACCAATACCGTATCAGAGTTGACGGATCAGGTAGAATTACCTTACGAAATCGCCGATTTCTCAGGAAACTGGATACACCAACAATTCAGTTCAAGACACAATTGCATTACCTGAGACCCCTACACCAGTGCAACAAACATTCGATGCTGGAATAACATCAAACATTGCTCAGCCGCCTACAATAACACGGACAAAACCCTCAGGCATTGTCCAGACTACTTCCGCACAACCAGCAAGGTATAAAGAACTCATCCCTCCCCAA
>CAHIKZ030002395.1:0-30000 GCA_903632075.3 Acanthosepion pharaonis
TCATTCAGTAAGATCACTGTACTTTTGGATAAATCAGGTGTGACTGCGCGAAAAGTGTCAAGTGTTATGTTAGAAGAGAATTTCCGAGCAAAGCATTGTAAATGTCAGGATATCTAATTGATTGAATAGTTCCGAATCGAACTTGCGATATGCTATACATTTTTTTTTAGAATTATATCAGCAAACACTACCGTCGATTCTTTAAGGACACACTTGCACACTTTACTAGCAGAGATGAAGAGACGTCTGTTACAATCAAACGTGACTCTCTGGTTTAGCCTGAAAAAATGATTCTTGTGGTCTCTAGAGGCAGGGGAGAGCCAAGGAGATGAACGCCATTTAACTTGTTATTTTCTTGCTGGAATGAAAGCAGTGAATCAAAATTTCATCCAGGTGGAGACCTCAGAAGCGCATTTTTTAACAGGATAATTAAAAAATTCATCCCAAGGGACGTCATGAAGGATTTGTAATAGATAAAATAAACATTATATTTCGAATTTATTTGAAGTATAATTAAAGCGTGATATGTGAAAGGAAAAAAAAGAAAAGAAAAGCTTATAGAGAAAATCTGTTCAGAAATTTGAATTTAGAACATCAAATTGTTCTCATACCTCAGAGAAGAAAAAAGTAAACCCGTGTTATTATTGTTCGGTGGAAGAATAAGTTCTTTTTTTAATTGTAAATAACAATGATAAAAATGTTAAAATTAATATATCAGAGTGAAGACATTTTTCACTCAAAACTAGGAATGATAAAAAAGAAAAACCAGTTATCAAAATTAAGAATATTTTCATATGCTGCTAAATGGTATCATAAAGATGACGATGTTACTATAAGAGGATATTGCAATAGATAAAGGCAACAAGGATGTTCGTATATATTTTATAAGTACAGTCTCTATTTATACTAGAATATATGGAATACAACAAATTCATAAAGAGAGATGATGTAGAAAAAGAAATGATAAAAGTGACATGAAAACATACGGTAGTACAGAGGAAAATACTGGAGTGTTTAGGAGAATTTCTGTCGCTTGATATATTTCACAAAAAAAAACTTGTCGTATAAATATTATTATTATTATTATTATTATTATTATTATTATTATTATTATACTAATAATAATATAATGTGTTGTATTTATCAACGACTAACAAAAATTAAAATAGTCTTGAGATATCATTGTCCATATATCATTTAGACTGTGTGCCGTAATTGGTGTATGGGACGCCATAATTTCTGACGTGCTAATCAGACTGCGTGTCTGTCTATCCATCTAACAGGGCACTTTTAAAAAAATTAAACGTTTAATTGCATGAAATTACACGTTCTTTATTTGGACTATCATTTGGTTAATAATTATTTAAATTTTCTGGAGAATAATTAGAATAGTTTTGAAAATAGTTTTTAACGAGGCAGAAAAAGAAAAGAAAGAAAAGAAGAAAAGTAGAGGCTAAGGACCGAATCGTGGATGATAAGCAGAACACACACACGGCTAAGAGACAATGGATAAGGGATATTTTGATAAGTAACAAATGGCGAAAATGTGTCATTACAATGACAGGGAAATTCTGAGTAAAAAGAAAGGGAAAGAAAGAAAGAATCAGATATGTTTTGGCGACGGCTATGTTATCTAAGAATATGAAAACAAACTATTGGTACGGGAAGGCATCTTATTATCAACTACAGACCGACTGGCCAAAGAAAAATTCAAATGAAAATGTTATTTCGTTAAGTGACGAAAAACAGGCAACTAAAAGGACATTGAATAGATAGAAAAAAATAATTGCATCAAAGCCACACACACGACTGTCCATTGACCGAATTCTTTCGACGGAACATCTTTATGCCTGCGATAATAAAATTATGTTATCAAGAAATGTTCGCCAAAGAATGAATGGGGACTTAGAAATGTTTCTTTTTGGGGCGACGTTGGCCGTGTTAAGAAGACCACCCATTCTGATAATTGGCGATAAAATAATTGACGAAAAACACGTGTAGAACAAGAGTTATGACCGCCATTGTTCATATTGTCCCGTTTTTCGGCTAATGATAACGGCGATTAAGAGGAAGAAAAGGAAAAGAGAAGAGATATTTTTTTTTTAGTTAAGCAAGATATTTTTTTTCTTCCTGAAACAAAGCCGCGGATTCGTTCACGCCCAACTAAGACATCATTGATCAAGTGGTGATCACGTGACACACGAAGGAGGAGGAAAGATAATTTTTTTTAGTTAACCAAGATATTTTTTTCCGAAACAAAGCCTCGGATTCGTCCACGCCCGACTAAGACATCATTGGTCAAGTGGTGATCACGTGACGCACGAAGGAGGCTGTCGCCGCCTCATCCAGGAATAGGTATGAGAAATGCTACGAAGAAGTGGGGAAGGCAGTTCACGCCCTCTGAAGTATGGTGAGAAGGTGGGGAGTGAGGAAAGGTTCCCAAAATGGAAATTCCTAACCAGAGAGGTGGATATGTATTTAGAATTATCGAGAAACCCCGACGCCGACAACCCCCCCCCCACCGGTTTGGGTCGGCGTCCATATAATCGAAGCCACAACGAGCAGAAATCAGTTCCAGCAGTTCAGTTCCAGTTCCAATTTCAGTTTGAGTTGGAGTTGCAGCGAAGAGTCAGTCTCCAGTTGAAACCGCCTCGCAGATAGCTGACCAAGATTCACGCAAATTCCGGATTCCTCTTCAACCCAAGAACAATTATTTTGAAGAGCGACTTAGATCCAGACTACCACAATAAGTTTTTTTTTTTTACTTTAGTCCAAGAGCAAACAACTTGAAGCGTTAAAACTTGCCTAACGGAAAACGACGTGTCACAATCCATAGAACGGGTCGGGAGATAGATGCAGTCCTATGTATCGAACAATTAGACATAAAGTTTGTTACCTTTTTCTTTGATACTTTGAACTTTTTGAGTTTTCATTTTATTTTATTTTACGCATATTTGTGTGGTATCACCCCCGTTGGACTCGGTTTGCATTACGGCCCCAACCACTGTTTGATCTCGTCTGCCTAAGATCAATTCACAACGTGGGTAGGCAGACTGGAGATCAATGCAGTTACCTTGGTAACCAGGCGTTGGAAGCGATTTGGGAACGACAAGGCTGATATCAAATCTAACCAGATTCCCACCCGAATCACCAAAAGGTTAGAACGTCACATTTGGGTGCCGCGACCGATACCAAGCCAGTTGGTCGTCACAGGACGAGACAACACGACTGACGCGACAGGCGGACGCCACATTTGGAGCAGCGACACCCGAACGGAGCAGCGAGGAGCGAACGGCTGGCGCCGCGGCGAGGACGTCACAATTGGTGCTGTTTAGAGACGTCACAGTTGGTGCCGTGGTAGACCAGAATAGAACGTCACAGTTGGCGTTGCGACCAGGGGACGACGTCACAAAAAGAGAACTGATCAAAAATTGCAGTTTCATTAATAAAATGATGAATTAAAGGACAGTTTCTAGGACAATCGAACGTGGAATTATCAAGACAAGATTCGGTAAAATTAAGGAAAACACAGGTTCCCAACTTCTCGACGATAAAAAGACAACATTATTGTGTTTTCCGAATTCCATCAGTCCTCAGAAATAAAATAACATTTGGAACTTATCTCTCCAAAACCTATTTGGTCTTGCAGAGCATAATGATTCATGGTCATTATTCAGAGAAAGAGATAACTGTTTTGGTTAAATTTCAGACAAGGAGTTATTTTACATTATACTATATACAAATTGTGGCTGTTATTCTAGATGAAGAAGAATTTTAAATTTTGTAAATTTCTATGATGGATATTTGTTTATTCAAATTGTCATGTAACACAATTATCTTTACAGAAATATATTTATGGTAAGGTTAAAAAAAAGTGTACCATATATTTGATTGACAACTTCTAAGTTTAACACGTGAACGAACGTGAAATTAAATATATGAATATCGATTTTTTGGTGGAGGGATTAATCTAGAGCTCATTAGACACACGGGCCCGACAAAGAAGGTGTTATATCCGGTTCCCTGTACCACGGTGATAGTCCAAGGTAACACGAATAAAGAAGAAATCGACACGGCTATGGAATAACACATATATATATTACAAACAGGAATATATACAGAGAAGTAGAAAGTGTTAGTACGAACAATCAGGTTTAATAGAGAGAACAATGTAGTCTCGACCAGTATCATTATTGCAATGTCTTGCAGTAAATTTCTGAACGCGACTCTGTTTCGGACTGCCTCTGACTCGACTCTTGACTCAACTTGAACTACTGGCCCCTTGCCTACTCCTGAGGCGCAGCATTTATTAAGTATGGAATAGTCCATTATTATTATTATTGGTAAGATCCCGTGACAGAAGGTTGCCAGACATTCGTTCCATTCTCATTTTCTGTTGCCAGAGCGAAAGCATATACACAGCGCCAGAGACAGAGATGAGCCTAGAGGTCGGCTCGGTGAGGCCATGATATTTCGTAACAGTGCCATCGCTAAAAGACACATCAGAAATTCTCATGACCGTGGAAAAAAAAGGGCATACGCATGACTGAAGATTTGAGAGGCAATCGACAGGCTGGTTATTGCAGAAGAATTCAGAATCCACTGGTAGACTGTTAAGTCGCACACTTAAGGAAGAGTTGATGACTGGTTATTAATGCCAAAAATTGAGGAAGAGACTACTCGTTAGTTATTATTTTAACTTTTCAGACTCGATTTTCTAAATCACCATTCTCCTGTTTAGAACTTAATCTTCTAGTAAATAATAGCCATTTTTAAAACCAGTTTTTTCCTTATATTCACTAAACCTGTTGCTAGAGTTATCAACAGTTTGGGGCAGTTTATTGAAGGTGTTCTTTTTCCAAAAAAATAAGCAAATTTTTCTGTGGTACCCAAAGAGGATATTATACCTCATCACTAGTCTAAAATATCGTAAGATATTTGGACATCTATATCAACCTCATGGAGACGACGTACACCGACCGAAAGCATGATGAACGATAAATTTAGATGAGCTCGCAACTAGCGAAAGAAGCGGTGAATAGACAGGGACAGAGAAAGTGTTTGTACATATAACTCGACCTCACTTTTTAAACACACACGCGCGTGCGCGCGCGCACACACACACACACATACACACATATATATATATATTGTGTATTTAGGCATCAAACCTTCATTTATGCATGTTTCATTAAAAATGACAGACAAGTTACTATGTTTAATCTTTTTACTTATTTTTTCTTGTGTTCGCACAAGAGCTTTATTTTTTAGACACAGATTGTGTAGAAACTGTCCAAATGTTCTATAGTTCGGAGCGCTTTCCGCTATACTTTTAGCTACAAACAAGACGACACTTCACTTAGAAATATTATAAACACATACACCACAGCAATCGACCCGAATAAAAACAAATCAAATAAATTTCTAGTATAAAAAATTTAAGAGAGTTAACCTTATCCAAAAAAAAACAAGAGACCAGGTAATTCAAAATTACAAGGAACGTACATTATCTGATTTCAAATCCCCCGTAGGAAACTTTCCTGATTAAATCAAACTAAAAATTAATTAAATTGGTCAAACAACTACATGCCTATCGTGACGCCTTACCTTACACCTATCTGACCAGACCTCCATTAGAACCCATTTAATCACCCACACAAAGCTACCAGATATCATTTGAAACATGCTAGTAGAAAACAAACATAATAACCTCAAACACTTGTAAAAAAAGATTAAAAATAATGGAAGCCGTAATAATAATAAAGAAAGGAAGAGGCAGATCTTAATACAAATTACGAACAAGGTCACAATGTGCTAACGGTGTTTGGAAAATAAAACATCCCTTTAACACACTAAAAGCATATACATAACGCACACACTCAACTAAACTGAAAAATAAAATCATCATTGATAATGGCTAAAAGTATAGACGAAAGAGCTCGGAACTATAGAACATTTTAACTGTTTCTACACACTCCATGTCCCAAAAAGGAAGCTCTTGTGCGAACACAAGAAAAATTAAATAAAAACCATAACCGTAGTACCTTGTCTACCGTTTTAATGAAACATGCATGTATTGACTCATATATATATATGAGTCTATACATATATATATGAGTCTATACATGCATGTTTCATTAAAAACAGTATATATATATATATATATATATATATATATATATATATATATATATATATATATATATATTATTAATACTTTAGATCATTTTTTTTCAATTTTTTCCAGAAATATCCCTGAAAAAGGCGAATAAAATATTTCACTGTGTTAATAACAGCGTTTCAGGAGACATCAAATTAAAACAGATAGAAAGAGAGACGCCGGAAAATATATATGATTTACAAGAGAACCAATTCAAAAACATCAGCAGGAAGAAATTTAATGATTTTTATAGGCTTATGTTTGTTGTGTCTGTAGCCTTCGTTTTAATAGTCAACATTTAATTCAAGAAGATGTCCATAAATAACTATATTCAATACTTGACTCACACTTCCAGTGCAACATTAGGTAGAAATCTCTTGTAATAAATGTTCTTTTCGTAATATCTAGATATAATATTCCTGCTTATCGCTAATGTTCTGCTCTAATGCCTTTCGATTTGCGGCAATTTCCTGTCAATAAATTCTTTAAAAGAAATCTACATGTCAAAGGGCTTCACCCTAATCTTAGATTTTTATTAAACGAGATTCATTGTGGTAATTCTGATAATAAATAAAGAATTATGTTGTGAAAAAGTCACTTTTTTTTACGAAATGAAACGACATGAAAGAATGTACTTCTAGGACGAATATGCACTTGCTTAGACAGGTTTGTCACTTAACCCTTTTCTATTGAGATATTAAACAATATTTTATGATTTTCTTCAGTTCTAGTTCTAGTTAAATTTAGTATATTTGTTTTATTTTTATTATTTTTGTTTGTTCGTTTTTTTTTATTATTTCACCATTAAGCATTAAAACCACAAAGAAACAACAGTTTGCGAAATAGGGAAGAAGAATAATAAAAGAGACGAACAATATTGAAGAACAATAGAAGAATAATCAAGAAGACAGTAAGTAGCGAGTGATATTGCATATGAAATTTTAAAGAACAAAGACGGCTGGGTAGCAAGGAGTGGGAAGAGATTTTGCACAAGCGAGAAGAGAATCTCTTGGCATAGAACTTTACATCTACGTATTTCGTTTAAACAATCTAGAACTTCGCTTAAATTCACAAGTCTCTATAAGAAAAAGTTCATCCGTACACTTGCCATGAAAATATTTATAGCAATGTTACAGGAAATCTACATTATGGCGATAGGCATCCTATATATATTTGAGTCAAGAAAATGGTTAGAATATATTGAAGGTTAAGAAGTAATTAAAATAAGATAGACAAACAAAATGAACAAAATTTCGTATGCAAAATTAGTAAATTTTATTAGTTTTCTTCGTAATACTATACAAAAAAATTAGTGTTTTCTTAACAAGAATGCATCGAAAAGCTTGTATAATTGTTAGGGATTCCACACAGATTTAAATTAATGTTTCAAAACCTATAAAAAAATAGAAAGGAATCGTTCAGCGAGAATTTTGAAGTGGAGGAATTTTTTAATAGATAATTATACCTAAATAAGTAAAACAACCACTTCGCACCTACTCGTTATTATCACTAAAATATAACTTGAAGTTACTAAAAAAAAGCATGTACTTATAATTCTACCAGGTCCTGTTTAGGGAATTTGTTTATCACTAGGCGTACCTAAATTATAACTTTTTGCTAAATCCATACATAAATAAGAGAATTTCGCTAAACAAGCAATGTTCAATCAAAGTCGCTCTCCATTACCTGACTCTGGAAATGAATATTTAATAGTATGTGCTGAACATAGATTATTGCGGCACATGGCCAATATTTTGAGAAAAAAAAAACATTAGTGCAAAGTATTTTCTGTAGTCGCAAATCAGTGCACATGAGTTGTTTATTATATGGGATGTTTCGAATAACGTTCGGCTCTATATTGTCTTCAGTTAGAAGTCACTTCATGTAGGTATCCGTGTAAAGGGGAAAATTAATAGAAGCATAATGCTGACATCATTAGTGATCACTGCAAACACAATTATGTTGACGAGATATGTAATCTAACTCTTTCCAAATCCTATGCACTGTTCTCAGATTGACACCCAAAGACTATGAAACTTTCGTATTGGAGCTTCTGGCGCGAGTGCCAAGCAGTGCATCATGCCGTGTCTACGTTTCTCACTGAGTGGTTTGCCTCATAGTGTGTCCTTTATTATCTTACGCACACATATATATATATATATATATATATATATATATATATATATATATATATATATATATATATATATATATATACTGATGTAAAAATCAGACGGGATTTTCCAACCATACTTAGGATTATTTAACCACACGTTTACTAATTATGTCCTTCATTACCTTTTAGATTATCTTAAGGATAGTTAGTGACCATTTTTGCTTAAATTACTCTCATGTAATTCTTTTCTTCATGGCAGAAATAACGAATATTTGATACAAATCTAGTGAATTAACCACAGCAATAATAATAATAATAATAATAATAATAATAATAATAAAAATAATATAGAAAAATATGATAGGAGAGTGCGTTTGATACTTGAAAGTGAACTTAACTGGGCCAATAAAATGAGGGCTATCAACACATTAGTTACACCGTAGTGTCATACAGCTTCATCATTATTAAATATAAGTTGATTCACAAAAGATTGGACGCCAAGACCAGAAAAAATCTTACCCAAATGAGGATGCACCACCTGAAATCAGATTCTGTACTTACGAAGAGGTGAAGGAGACCGAGTTTTAATCCAGTTTTTAACTAACTATAAAAACTACAACAATAGAATTTGAAGCACAGCTCACAAAAAATGACCATCTCCTGCAAATAGTAGAAGCACCAAATTCACTCCATCAACAAAGTAGTTGCATTTTTCAAGAAATATCTTAATATGTCTGAAATCATACCAACAAAATACGCCAAACAAATAAACAGAAAGTAAAATAACTTGGCCAAATGGAATTGCCAAAAAAGCAAATGAATATATAAACTGAAAAAGAAGAAGATGCATGGCAAATACCTAAAAAGAACGAAAGAAGCAGAAGTAGGCTAACAGAAAAGACATCAAATTTTGAGGAGCACCGGGTTGGAAACAGTGACAGAAGGACTAATTTTGCAGCTCAAGATCATTAACTTTGCAGCCGGATCTTGTCATTGTCACATAATCAAGGATGAAACTAACCTGGAAACAGTGACAGAAGGACTAATTTTGCAGGTCAAGATCATTAGCTTTGCAGGATCTTGTCATTGTCACATAATCAAGGATGAAACTAACCTGGAAACAGTGACAGAAGGACTAATTTTGCAGGTCAAGATCATTAGCTTTGCAGCCAGATCTTGTCATTGTCACATAATCAAGGATGAAACTAACCTGGAAACAGTGACAGAAGGACTAATTTTGCAGGTCAAGATCATTAGCTTTGCAGCCAGATCTTGTCATTGTCACATAATCAAGGATGAAACTAACATGGACTGCAGGATCTGCGGAAAATATCAAAAATGAAACAATCGACAATATTATCTCATGATATCCAGAACTAGTAAACAAATGAATATGCCCACAAATATATAAAATGTAAAGGCATATGGCACTGGAATATATACAAGAAACACAAAATCGAAACCACTGAGATAGTATGAGCACCAACCAGACAGTTATTCATAATAACGTTATAACTATACTCTAGAACATGCCAATTTTAAACTGACAGGGAAATAAACGCCAGCAAACCTGATATCTTAAAAAAGCAAGAAATGTAGGAAGTGCATTGGCATAGCAGTATCATATGAGAGAAACAATTCCATGAAAATTATCGAGGCAATGTCCAAATACAAGGAACTACCTGGAAATCGAGATTAACAGCATGTGGGGAATGAAGATTGAGACTGTACCAATAGTAATCGGAGATCTACACCTCATGAGATAAGGAATGGAAAAATTTACTAAAAGTGTCCCAAGTAATATTTGTATACAAAAGGTGCCTAGGAGATCGACCAACTACCGAAATTCCATATACAAAGAAAAGTTCTATCATTTAAATGGTAATTCTCTTATATGGCATAAGGACTTTATTCTGAACCCGACTCTACAGAATACAAGACACACGAACAGTAATAATAATAATAATAATAATAATATTAAGACGAAGAATAAGAATAAGAATAATGACAATAATCTACAGAATGCAATGTATCTTTGATGATCATCAAAAAGCTATCGAAATACAAGGACTTGAAATCGAAATCTCAAAAACCTGGCACATGTGAACATCAACAATACCTGTTATAGTCTGAGCCTCAGGATTGGTTGGTGAAGATTCCAGTAGACTTATTGAAGTGATTCCTTGGAGTCTATGCCTTACATAAATGTACAAAAAAAATTGTTCTCATTAGTACAGTCCACACATTACGAAGGGCTTTATCTATGTAAAATATGTGTGGGATTTTTGTTTTTAATTGGTCAGTGGAAAATGTCATGATGCCAATTCTGACCTTAGGTCTCTTGGCAGGAGACGGAAAGGATTTTGTACACACCAGAAATCAAAGGAAATAAAATTTAAAAAAAATAATGATAGCCATTTTCTAGAGAATTCATTGACTCTTAGATTCAACACCATTGCGGGAGCAATCTTATATTAAAGAAATGTTGTTGTTTTTACAGTACATATGTTTTTTTTTATGTACAATGTATAAAGACATTATGGTTTTGGATTTGAAATATAACAAATCCGGATATTTTCTCAATTGGCAAAGTTCATTCAAATGCAATGTAAAACTTACAACTTGAAGAGGTGAATTGTTTCATACAAGTGTTCACCAATTTAATAAGAGAAAAATAATGTGGGCGCTATTCATAGATTTGTACACGAGAGACACTCCTAAAGAGGCCCGGAAACACTTCGACTAAACGTTGCATTTAAAAAGACGCGCATATCATGGAAAACATTCGTCTCATATTGAGCAAGCTTTAAACAACCGGATAGAGTCGGAAGTATGTCTGGGTCGAAATAGTGTAAGCGGAACCACAAGGGAAATAAGACTCTTCAGAATAATACTTAAAACAATGCTTCATGTTAATATATTAAGGCATAAGATTATCACCGCAGCTTCCAAACTAAATAGCAATGAAACACAGAAAAGAATAATATTCTAAATAAGTTATAGAAATATGAAAATAATCTATATAATCTTAGTAGTTATGAAATATCTTGAATAGTTTACAACAGCAATAGACGAAAATATTATATGGAAATTGAAGAACCCGTCCCTGTCGTCAAAGCGGTCAATTCTTAGATAACTTATGATTATGATGATAAGTGAATCATATATTTGTAATGTAATGGTGAGATGAGGAAATTGCCAGTAACAAATTAGGTAAAACTGCCAGATTTTTATATATATATATATATATATATATATATATATATATATATATATATATATATATATATATATATATAAAAGGTAGGTTGTGTGTGTGTGTGTGTGTGTGTGTAACGAATGCAAGGCCGCATTTTTGACGGTTTTACACCAACATTTACCTGCACATGCTCCAACTTAGTGGAAAGGCCAAGATTGACGTTGCATTTCCCAACTCCCATCGATAGTGGAACGAATCGATATTTTCATGCTTCTACGGCAGTTTTCATGTAGTTTGCGGCCATTTTCTACTGGCCAGAGTGATAGCCTATAGCTGGCTGCCACGAATAGGCAGGAATATTTTATTGACCAGCGTGAGCCACCAGCTGACTGACACGAATGTTAACTAGCATGCAAAAAAAATCGACGTACAATAAGATATATAATCCGGTGTTCTTATAGATATTTTTATTTTTACAAAATAGTGCTCAATGTAAATTTACAGAGCATTAATATTAATAATAATAATAATAATAATAATATATATATATATATATATATATATATATATATATATATATATATATATATATATATATATATATATAAGGACAAGACAATAGGAAAACTGTAATATTATCCGACGCGTTTTGTCCAATGCGGACTTTTCAAAGGCAAAATCGAAATGAATTTAAAAATGTCCACATTAGAAGAAATACGTCGGCTGATATTACAATTTTCTTATTGTCTTTTACCTTTATAAATACTGTCTTATTCTACTTGTACACTCTGACGAATTTTTCATATATATAAACATTAAATATAACAGACATTGTATGTCTGATGTGTCTGATCTTGAGCCGTTCTCATGTTCGAATATTTGATTTAATACCTGGTGAAAATAAAGACAAAAATTACGTGTCACATTTCTGATCTTAGTTCTATTAAGCATCACTTAGAAAAACATAGCCATGTACATAATATTAGATATATTAGTTGATAACACTATAATACTCACATATACACTCAGTAAAAAAGAACCTTGAGATATTGGAGGCCAACGACATGAAAACAAAGGAACTCGTACTCAACAAAATCACATTTCAAACTAGTCACAACACATTACATCTAGACATGGGTTCTGTTGTAATACTTCAGTCTATCTCGTGGTATGATTTCATAGAACTTACGATCTTCGTCTGCGATTGTGCAACTGTTAACGTCGTATAGCATTCATCTAAGAAAATGTCATCTTTGATATATTTTTTTCATGATATCAGACCCCCTATTATTAGGGGTCGCTCCCAGCGTGCGGCACATTTGGAAAGTGCATGAAAACCAACGGTTGACTCAAGCCTTTTGAGTGAATTTGTGTAGACGAAAACTTGGGGGCCGTCAATACATATGCTAGTCACAAGTCGCAAGTCATCGATTGCTTGAGCGTGCTGGCCTTGGTCAAATTGTTGATCACTCTAGATAACAAGCTCTTTTCGCACATCTGCCTAGCATATTTGCATTATAAACTACAGGAGACCTCTGTAGTTGTTAAATAAACACAAATGCGCATGAGAAAGTGTCTGCAATCTCTCCTTCAAATCCTGACAAATATATATTGTCAAATGTTATATATTGTTATGTTAGATATTTATTGTTATAGCATTCTTAGCAAACTCTCTCTCCCTCTCTCTCTCTCTGTATATATATATATATATATATATATATATATATATATATATAGTAGGGTAGGTCGATTTTTCTTTTTTTTAAATATCAAAAAGAATAATATACCGAAAGTTGTGCATAAATCAGTTAAGTATTGATACAAAAATTAGACCTGTCACTTCTACGGTTTTTTTGAGCATTTGGCATCAAAGATCGTAGGCAAAATGCAAAAAAAATCCACGATTCTGCAACATTAAAGATAAATATTTATATAAAAAAACAAGAATTTCACTATTTAAATCAGAGAAAGTTTTTTATTTTTTTATCAAAAAAAATAAAATGTAGAAATTATAAGTAAAACTTCAAATTGAAATTTTGTCCCTCCCCATTTATATATATATATATATATATATATATATATATATATATATATATATATAGATCAGATAGAGAGAGAGACATTTTTAGAGAGAGAGAGAGGAGAGAGAGAGAGAGAGACAAGAGGAAAATACTTTTTGCCAACGCGTGTCTTCCCTTGAATAGGGTTATAATATATGGTGTTTTTATTACTATGTATTCATATAGCTTCAATTTAAAAGCATGTATTAGATAAAGTTCTAAAAGTCTCTACACAATTACTGTGCAAACAAAATTTTAATATACAGTAAGTAATGTAATCATTCAGAATATGAAAGAAAAAAATTGTTTATACTGTTGTTGTTATTTATCTACATATATACTGGATTTTAATTTTCATTTTATGTATTTTGATTTTATTTGGTTTTTGCGTGTTTAATTATTTATTAAATACACAGAAAGAATATTCGTGATAATTTATATCTAAAATGAATTTAATGTTATTAAAAGAGAAATTCAATTTATATACGTAAATTTTTAAAAAGCGCAACTATCGATCCTGGATAACATATTAAATTAAACACAGGTGTTTTTTTCGAATATCTATTTTCTTAAAAGAAATGACCTTTTCTCAAGCTATAATATGCATGTATGATAATAAAAATTTTCAATTTTTACAAGAAAATACATACCATTTAAAAATTCAAAAATCAACAAAATAAAATATGAAAGACATAAATAAATAATCATAATAAATAAAAAAAATAAAATTACATATCTATAGCTACCTATCGACATATATATATTTATATATTTATATATATATATATATATATATATATATATATATATATATATATATATATATATATATATATATAATTATTAATTGAAAAAAAAAATATATATATATATATATATATATATATATATATATATATATATAAAAATACATTTTTGGATACTTTTTGCACACATCATCAGCGATATTTCCAGGAGATTTTTTGGTTTTTTCAATATCATACCCCATTCTCTACGGTGACGCATAAAACGAGACAGATCGGGTATCGAACTTGTGTACGTTAAAATTAGTTACATTTTTTATATTTTTATAATTGAAGAAAAAATATATATATATATATATATATATATATATATATATATATATATATATATATATATATACTTGAAAACTATTTCCAGATATATTAGAATACAGAGTTTAAAATATTGGATTGATTACTATTCATGAATTTTCTTTTAAAAAAATTGGTTTTATTTCAATTATTCTCATAATTTTTTTTCATTTTTTATTGACAACAAAAATCATAGATAGTAACTTTTTTTAAAAAAAATTTGTATTAAAGAAAGACAAACTATATTTAATTTGTTCGAATTAGATTACAAATGAAGAAATATATTGTAAAGTTTTTATTGTATTATAGTGTATATTTTTCTATGAGGCAAAGTAATCTATGGAATTTCTTCATAATTTTCTTCAAAAGTCAATTGTTAGTCGGGTCATAAATGACTAATGTCCTCATATTTTCATTACTAGGTAAATAGTTACTAGGAAAATGATTCTCTGAAACAGAAAGTCGAAATAGTGACACTTTTCCAAAAATGAAAAATCCATTAAAAGGTTTTCAGGAACTAATAATTCTTTTCAAAAGTGTTGAGGTTTGAAAACAAATGAGTTGTCTGGCGCAACACAGAAATAAAGAAATAAGCATGTTAATTTATATATATATATATATATATATATATATATATATATATATATATATATATATATGTGTGTGTGTGTGTGTGTGTGAAAGGAGAGACTAAGAGAGAAAAAGACAAAAAGGCAGTCCTGCGCAGATGTCTTTTCAAACATGTTTTGTTAAAGGTAGCATACAAATCGTGTGTATTCGTTGAAGTTTTTCAAAGCTAAACAAGTATAATGACGTCCAAGTGAGTTCAGAAATATGCAAACCTCCAATTTTAAAAACATTCCAAAGTTAAAAAAAAAAATTAAACAAGAAAAGATAGATTTTTTTTTCTTTTTCTTTCTAGCATTATTTTCCAAATTTAAAACTAGTGAAATTTTAGAAACTTATAAACTTTAATTTTTTAAAAAGACAACTTCTCCCAACAATATAATGAAACTATGTGGCAAATCATATACTAATATTTTGGGTATTTTTGCAAGAAAAAAAATAGTCAAAAATGATGGAATTTCAAACACACAGAACACACACACAAATATATACACACATGTAACACATATATCATTATATATATATATATATATATATATATATATATATATTTATTTGTGTGGCAATGTATGTGTATTTTTATATAGATATATATATATATCATTTGTTATATGTTATATATGTATGTAATTTATTTCAATAATTGATTATGTTAATAAGATAGTGTTCGATGCAAAATAACAGATTTAAAATTTATAGAATATCCTATATTAATTTTATACAATTTTTCACGGTAGTAACAATTCTTCTTTCTCATTTTTTTTTTTATTTTTTCATTTATTTATTATTTTCTTTTTTGATTTCTGGCGTTTACACATTTCTTTCCGGGTCCCGCCCAGGGACCTAAGGTTAGAAATGGCATCATGACACTGACAAAAAAAAAAAAAAAAAAAAAATTACATAGATAAAGCCCTTCGTAAAGTGTGGGCTGTACTTGTCAGAACAATTTTTTGTATCTCTTTGAGGCATGGACTTCCAGGAATCCCTTCAATTAGTCTACTGCAATCTTTTCCAACCAGTCCTAGGGCTCCAACTACAACAGGGATTGTTGATGTTCCCATATGCCACATTTTCGAGATTTCTATTTCAAGGTCCTTGTATTTTAACAGCTTTTTGAATATCTTCAAAGGTACATTGTAGTCAGCGGAGACTGCCATATCAATAAGGATGCACAGTTTTTGTTTGTGGTCTTTAATAACAATATCTGGGCGGTTGGCCTTGATTGTTCTGTCAGTGTGTATTGTGTAGTCCCATAGAATTGTAACAGGTCCTATTTCCGTAACCGGGTCTGGGTGGTGTTCATACCAGTTTCTTTCAGTTTCCTTCCTGTAGAAGTTGCAGATATTCCAGTGCAGATATTGGCCCACTCTGTCATGTTGGGTTTTATATTCAGTGGGTGCAAACATCGTGCAAACTGATACAAGATGATCAATCGTTTCTGGATATTTATCACAGAATCTGCATTTTGGGCTGACACAATATTTTAGTATATGTGCTTGATAATCCCTAGCTAGCAAGCATTGCTACTGCGCAGCAAGGATAAAACCTTCAGTTTCCGCTTTCAACCCTGCACTACGTAGCCACTGATGGGTACGGGTTTTGTCTACGTCAGCTTGTTTGGTACGGGCAGAGTATTGGCCATGAAGCGGTTTATCTTGCCATCGCTTCTGTATCTGGTCGGTTGCATTCGTCTTTGCTGTCTTTTTTTAAGTATTTTGCAGTTTCAGCCGGTGTATTGTGCTGTAGTTGCATCTCTACGCCCATTTGAAACTCCATTTTGAATTTGTTGGCTTCTTTCATTACGGAGTAAAGACGCTTACTACTTTCATGTTCCTTGACGCATACCATCATCCAGTCTTCTGTAGTTTCCAAATATCTTTGGAGGCCAATTGTTGTAGTTTTGTAGGACAGTTTTAGTTGAACTAATCCTCTGCCTCCTTCGGATCTGGGCACATACAGACGATCAACATCAGCTTTGGGATGATACATGCGATAGCAAGTGAGAAGCTTTCTCGTTTTGGCGTCCATTCGCTTAATTTCAGCTATGGTCCAGTTAAGGACATTAAAGCTGTATTGCACGACAGGGACAGCCAATGTGTTTATGGCTGATATTCTGTTTTTGAGTTTAGCTCAGTATTTAGTACCCGACGTACACGCCTGTAGTACTTTTTCTTATTTTTTCCTTCATTTGGGGGTGTTGTATGCCATCTCCTTCGCTAATTCCTAGGTACTTATAAGCTTCATCATGCTCCAGTTCCCTAATCTTTGTGACAAAATCTAAATCTATTAAGGGTGTTTCTGTAATTCTACCTTTCTTGAATGTTACTTTTGCACATTTATCTAATCCGAAGTCCATACCTATGTCGTCACTGAAGTATTTGACAATATTGAGGAGGCCTTTCAACTCATTGTCGTCTTTGGCAAAGAGTTTGAGATCATCCATGTAGAGTAGGTGATTGAATATTTTCTTATTTATTTTGTAACCATAGCTACTGTTGTTCAGTTCATGTGTAAGAGGGATTAAGGATAAACAAAACAGAAGGGGTGACAGAGAGTCTCCTTGAAAGATTCCACGTCGGATATTCAGACGGTTGGATATGGCAGTGCCCCTGGTGTGACTAAGGTATAGTTTGGTGTTCCACATTCCCATGCTGTGCTTAAGGAAATTTAATACCACAGGGGAGACTTTGTACATTTCCAAAGTCTTAAGGATCCAAGAATGTGGAACACTATCAAAGGCTTTACGATAATCAATCCACGCTGCACTAAGATTTCTACGTCGTCTCCTGCAATTTTCCAGGATCATTTTATTTATCAGAAGTTGATCTTTGCAGCCATATGAACCTCTTCTGCATCCCTTCTGTTCCAGCGGAAGAATGCTGTTTGTTTCGAAAAAGGAATAAGTACGGTTCGTCAGTACAGACGTGATCAACTTATACGTTGTGGAGAGACATGTTATCGGTCTATAATTTTTCGGGTCGTCTGTTTCAGTTGTTTTTGGTATGAGGTATGTAATACCTTCAGTAATCCATTCCGGGATTTTATTGGGATTATTTACAAGCATTGATAATGTGTTTTTGCAAGAATTTCATGGGTAGATGTGAGATGATACAGCCAGAAATTGGGCAACTTGTCATTTCCTGGGGATTTCCATTTTTGGGATTTCGTTCGAGCTTGCCTAACATCATCTGTGGATATATTTTCCCATTCTTGCAGAGGTGTATCCAGCATTCGTTCTTCTTCACGCCGTATCCATTCTGCATTTGGGTTATATTCCTTTGGGCTGCTCCAAATATTTTCCCAAAATGTCTGTACATTATCAATCGATGGTGGCCTTTCGACATGTATAGGTGTTTTTTTTCCAATTTCCCTGTAAAATTTCTTAAGATCTGTTCGGAATATTTTATTTTGGCGATAGAACCTACAACGTTTTTCGTATCGTCTTGTTCTCTGCGCCTTTAGCTGAAGTTTCTGATTCAGCATTTCCTTGATTGATGGAATATCAATTAGGGATTTAATGTTATATTTCCGCTTGATCTTTTTGCATTTACGTGTGGAAATATTAGGGTTTCTGGTGAGCTCATCTAATATAGAAAGCTCACATCTGATTTGTTTTATTTCTCGTATCAGTTTGGTTTTCCAAGCTGGTTCTCTGTGTCTGTTAATTTTATTTATTGTCTTGACCCCAAGCTTCCGAGTCGCTGCTAAAGCTGTTGCGTATATGACGTTGTTAACTTCTGTGATGTTTCCCGGTGGTTTATCTGTTAACAGTGTTTCCAGAGCAGCATTGTATATTTTCACGATGTGCTTGTTGGAATTCGTCATATGGATTTTGGGGAGCTGGTCTCTGTCTGACAATTGTATGAAAGTTACTCTGCTGAGTACTTGGATGACGTCATTTTTCGCTTCGGTGATTTCAGCTTCGTGGTTTTCAAGGAATTCTAACTTATTGTCACTGAAGATGACTCCAGGTACATTTTCTGGAGAACTGCAGGTTGTGTTTAAGGTAGAGTCTTGGGTTTCATTTCCTGGGAGATTATTTCGTATTTCATTCGCTTTAGCGTCCACCTCATCCTCTGTCGCATTCCTTATTTCTACATTCGTCTCAACAGAGTTTGAGTGATGGGTCATAGTTTTTTGTCTTATATCTAATTTTATCATCTATTTCTGCCTTTGAGTCTGTTGTTTCGCATGATGTCCCTACGGACATTGGCAAGCATGTTTGGATTGAGGTTAGGTCTTATATCATTTCCCACCATACTTCTCCATATTTGGTATGTTTGATTGGTGGTGTTCTTTGCTGGGTTTTCGAGTGCAGTGAAGAAGGATGTCATGACTTGTCGATACTCTTCGCGGCTCCATTTCGTTCGTTTACTTTTTATTAGTCGATTTGGTATTGAGTCACTTGGTCCAAGGTTGGCAATAATCCGGGTTTGGTGACCTAGTGTCTCTTCGTGTGTGGAAGAGTTTGTTCCAGTGACAGATTTTTCGTCCTCAGACTGGTTCCTCTCTGAGGGACGCGGCCCTTGTTGTCCCGGTTGACGGCCGATCCGGTATGAAATATTATTCGTATTCATTGAAATTGGTAGAGATGCGTTTTAACCTTGACCGCCAAGGGGTAATTATGTTCAGGTTACCAGCTTTAGGACGAGTCTCGAAGAAGATCCAAGAGCACGCCCAAACAATGAGATTGTGGATTTATTAATATATCGAAGGTAGAATAGTTCATAATAGTGTATGGTATTCAGTGGGATAGACATATACTAAGTTTTAACTTAGTATAAGTCGGAGTGACCACTCCAGGGGGGATAATCAGATTTTTAGTATATAGAGAAAAAAAAAAAAAAAAAAAAAAAAAAGAAAAAAAGGAACTGAAAAGGAAAGAATTTTTTTGAGTCAAAAGGATTTAGAATCATATCAAACTACAGGAAAAGTATCATGAAAAAAATGGTACAACATTTACCATTTCTTACATGTTCGGAGCATGGCAAAAGTGACTTTCCACAAATGTTCAATTTTCCGTCGCCAACGACAGATACTTATCAAATTTTATGGGGTAGGCTGGACTTATACTACAGATTGGTAGGGGGATATCAAAGAATTCATTAAACAAAGGGGTAGAAGCAAGGGAATAAAAGTTATTTTTTCCGGTCATCTCTCAACCTACTAGCCGCTAAAACAAAGACATGATAGTCAAAGGGCAGAGCATTAATTAGGTTTTCTAATTATTTCATTTAAAAGGCGCCGTAGTTCTTGTTAAACCAACTATTTTTGTTCTCTTCTGAGTATATGTTCAAGGAAGTATGGCGGAGAAAAACTTAATATAACTATCATCGTTGTGATGGTGATTTTTAAACACGCTAGAACAACTTACTGTTATAATTATTTAAAAATTACCCGTTGTAGCTGTGTCTTTATAAACCATCTTCCACAATATAAAAGAACATATGAGATATTGTAAAATGATAGATGGCGTTAAATGTTAGTCAAATTCCTTTTAAAAGTTTGCTAAAACACTCGTAATTAATATTTTACAGTGATGGTTTGTTGCTTTTCATATAGGGGGAAGTTTTTGTTTATTATTTTCATGGTGTAGTATATTGATGTTGTCAACATGTATTTTCCTTGTATTGTGAAGTTGGACAGGAATGTGTCTTAAATGTTTTGTGATAGAAATTGTATTCGACATATGGCGTGTAAGACATCTTGATAATGTTGTGTTCCTCTAGCCATCAAATGTACTTACTTTTATGTCAGAGATACAAATTCCCAAAAGACATTCAAACTTATACACCATGTTGGTCTTATCCAAAATACTACTTCACGGTGAATAGTTACAGTGTCTGTTTAAGTTTGATGTGTTAAATTGAGTATAGCATATAATTAGTTTTATTTTTTATTACTGTGATCTGTGGAGAATATATTAATACTTACAAGATTTGTATGATTTTTCCATCTTGTTTATAGTTAGTATATCATTTGATTGCGGTGTAGTAGGTTGATAGATTTAGGGTAATTTGAGGAAATATGTTATTTTTGATTTATGTTAATATTTATCTAATAGCACATCTAATTAGTTCATCGCCGACATACGTAGTAAAGTCATTACTAATGAGAAGTTGTTTCACGTTTTTTAATGCAAAGTTGAAATGTTGTCGTGAAAGAATTAACTTTTGCACGGTTTATTATTTTGTTAAAATAGGTATTTTTTTAATAGGACATTCGCATTTATATTTTCGCAAGCACGTGTTTATGCTAATTGTTTTTATGTATTGTTATTAGAGTTTATCAATATATAAAAGAATTTTATTATTATTGATATTGTTAATTTCATATGTGAAATTTAGTACGGGTTGATTTAAAAAATGTCTTATAGTTTCTGCATTACATCCATGCTTTGAAATTAGATAAGAATGTCATGTGCATACCTTAAGTAGATGGAGGACTTTTTTAGTTGCGTTAAAAAAATTATTTTCAATGTTAGCCGTGTAGAAAGTACTAAATGTTTGTCTTTAGACTGAAACCATGGAAATACCATAACCTTGTTCATAGATATTATTTAGATCTTCATAGAAGGGAACCTCAGTGGTACAATTCAAAGTCGTTTTCGTAATATAATGGGCTTAATTTTTCGTGGAGGGAGAGATCAATTGGTTTAAATATTTTTTTATAATTATATCAATCGTTTCTATAACTGGGACATAAATTTAGTTTGGTTTGGTTTGTTTTACAGCATAACAAATTCAATGAGTTACTTAATCTCGAGAAGATTCTCATTGCTGCTGATTCTTTTTAAAAAAAAGTATTATTAGTATTAAAACATACTTTTACACATTCATAGTATTTTATCCAAAGTGTGGGTGTTAATTATTTACCAATAAATGGGACCCTAAGATGTGTTACCACCCCGGGTTCTGTTGGACCTGGAAACAGCAGTAAGTAAAAGGTGGCTCCACGTGTCTCAAAACCTTTTGATACTGCTTGTAGTATATCTTCATACCCGGGACGCCTCATTATCCGTTAGGGGTTTACCACTCTGTAGACGTCCAGGCGGCCTATTCTGAAGCTCCATGCGTGGGTGTGTTTGTGTTAAAAATAGTTAAGTAGAAATATAATCCAACACAGTGTCATGCCTCACCTTTTTTTATATTTACTTCCCTTCGTAATATTGTAGGTATTAACGCATAGTCGGTTTAACACAGTGGCAGCCAGATGAAGATATAACGACCAGGATAAGAAATTGTCCAAATACCGCAACTGATGTCACGCTGGTGTTTGTATTTACAAATCCTCATCATTTAGGAGAATGAGGAGGGTACTGCTCGGTTGGAGTCTGCAAAAACTAAGACACCCAATTAAAGAAAAATCGAAGCATCTAAACCATAATAGGAAAGAAAATCATCTACGAGAGTTAATATCATCTTGAACGGCACGAAACCTGAGATCTGATCCTCAAAGATTTAAGCGTGACATCCAAAAGGTTTCGCAATATAGATATCTATCAGATATTCTTTTCCCTTTTACTCGGATCGCTATTACAATTGATGTCGGATCACTTTAGATAATATCTCTATATTCAGCAGCTTCTTTTAAGTTAGCTATAACTATCTCATAATGTTCGGAATTACTGTACAAAAAAAAGGCTATCTAAATTTGAACATCTTAAATGGTGTTGACGTTACTTAGGCAAGTATATATTTTACTGTGTCCGTTGTGTTCACTACAGTTTCACTTTCAAAAAGTAGATTAGTAACAATAAAAATGGAATTATGCCAATGGAAATGGAATTGTACCAATCAAAATGGAAAGGTGCCAATCAAAATGGATTAAAAACATATTTAACAAAAGTAACTGTGCAACAATATAAAAAAATACTAACATACAAAGAAACAAAAACTATTCTGAATTCATTCATTTTGAAGTTAGAAAAAGGTAAAGAAATAAGAAGTGTCTTATTAGATGACAATTCCAGGGCACCTCGAGGCGGTGTAATGGGGTCCTCGAGGCGGTATAATGGGGTCCTCGAGGCGGTATAATGGGGACCTCGAGATGGTGTAATGTTTATCGAGCTTGTCTCGCTAAAACAATTACGACTGAGTAGTGAGTTCGATTCTCACTGGGTTCCCCCTACTTTCGGTCTTGCGCCACATCTAAGCTACGCTTGGAAAATCACTATTAGATGACCATTCCTTATCATACATTGGAAAAAATGTTGCCAATGTTATCTAGAGAGGAACATTTTCTACATTAAATATGAAAAAGCAAATACTCATTTATGAGTGCAGGATACAGAATATATATATATATATATATATATATATATATATATATATATATATATATATATATATATATATATATATATAATCCAATATTCAACTGTATATATAAAAATTCGCTCGAAGATGAAACGGAACTAATGCTTTTAATTTAAATATATACTTAAATTTGAAGTTTTTAGCTTCAGTTTTTTGAAACATGGTTTTGTAGTTTGTAGTGAAATAACCATATCTTAAATCAGTTGATTTATAATATTTATGCTCTTTTTAAATTTACATTGAACACTGTTTTATAAAAATAAAAAATAAAAATATCAATATGAACATAGGATTACATATCTTACTGTTCTTTCTTTTTTTTTATACGTATATATATATATATCAAGAAAAACACATAAGACACACGCGCATACACACATATATATATATATGTATATGTATATATATATATATATATATATATATATATATATATATATATATATATATATATATATATATATATATATATATATAGATAGATAGATAGATAGAGACAGACAGACAGACACTCGGTTAAAGTTAAATAAAGTAATCCATGAAAATGGCTAAAACTATAGACAAAGGTCCTCAGACATCGGAATATCTATGCAATTGCTACATAATCTATGACTAGAAAAGAAGTAAATTATGAAAATTCAATAACAAATAAAGAAAAAACTTAACCGCAGTAAATTATCAGTTGTTTTTAATGAAACTTACATAAAAAGTGATTGCTGGCAAAATAATAAAAAATAGGCTATCAAGACATTTTCAGACCGACCCAAACAAAACAAACATCGAAGAACTGCTCTTCTTTTCTCGCACGTAGGATGAAATGGAGAACGCTAACGAGAAAACCAGAGAGGATGCTAAAGAGTTAGATAGATATAAAAGGAACACAAAATCAATTAAGTGTTGAATTCTTAAAAAAAGAAAAGAGAACCAGAAAGACGTAGTAACGTTAATCTCTTGAAAATATATAGATGAACAAATGTGGAGATTTGAAGACAACAGATGCGTACGTATATACATTTAGGCAGGTGTCTAAAATATTCTAGATTCGAAGCACTTCTCCAAACAAGAAAAATACATTATATTGAAATCACCAAGTACTTTAAAATGCACATCCATTTATACATACATGCATACATACATACATGCATACATATATAAACAACACAATGATACACAACGCAATATTCAGATTTTATACGACTAAATGCAATGAAAGATTTACAACACTCAAAGCTCTTGTAATACAAGAGAATCAGACTACATCAAATAAGGTATATGTTTCAGTGTGTGTCTATATTCCAATGAGTATAAATTAAGAAAATGAATGTAATATTCAGTTTGATTGTTGAAAGTGTCGTTACCTTAGAAATAGTTCCAGAAATCTATGGAACGCTGAAAATCGACAAACACACATGTTATAAACAGACTACAAAAGCGAAACTTAAAACAAGTGTCGTGAAGATCGAAATAACTTTTGGAATGTCTGTCTGAATTTCTGGGAAGAGGAGTTATCGTTATTTACACTATTTAAATAAGAAATATTGTCAACATCTTTTTTTTTTGTATCAACATACGTTTAGTAATTAACAAGACTGAGGTCAATAGATCGCAAAAAGCCGGTATAAATAAACAATTTTGTATTACATAGGAATTCTAATTCTGGCATAATACAGCGTATTTGTAAGGTGGGAAATATTTTTCTCAAAATTAAACGATGTTTATGGGAAAACATTCCCAAATAAACATGCGGGTAACAAGAAAGAATATTGTATACATAATCTACTAGACCTACATACACACATATATATATATATATACGAACATTCATTTTCATTTTAATCCACGAAAATAAACTAGAATTACGAGACAATTACATGCATAAAGTGATATATATATATATATATATATATATATATATATATATATATATGAGTTTTTATTTCCAGTTAGGCTTAATATCTCGTAGCTTTGAAAAGGACGCGTCGTCTCGTATAATAAGTCGAATTCACGTGTTCCATGATTAGTCAATGAAAATCGAAATCAAAAAAATAAAAATACCAGAAATTTTTCTTCATTTTTTTCCATATGTTATTGACTATTGAAGACTAAGAAAAGTTAAATATGATAGATTGACAAACTTTTCCTAATTGTTCTTTATCCAATCCAATCTTGTATTTATAATATATATATATATATATATATATATATATATATATATATATATATATATATATGTATAATTAAATGATCCAACAGCTCATTATTATACCAACACTTGGGAATTTGATCTTAAACTTTGAAAACCCTTCAATGGGAAGAGTTACATTAAATTTGTCTTCACAATTCACCCCTGATGATAATCTCGGATGAGATCGAAATTACTTGGATTAACAAAAAATTGATGAATTTCAACATATAATCAAAAAGATAGTAAAAAAGAACTAGAAAGGCTTATTACAATAATACAGATGAAAAGATGTCTGATATTCAAGAAACAAGCGCATATATATATATATATATATATATATATATATATATATATATATATGTGTGTGTGTGTGTGTGTGGTGTGTGTGTGTGTGTGCGCGCGCGCGTGTGTGTGTATGTTGTGTCTGTGCGTGTGTTGGCGCAAGCATGTGTGTGTGTAAAATTTTGTGTGTGTGTGTGTTTTTTTTTCGCGCGAGCATGTTGTATGTGTGTTGGATGTGTGTGTGTGTGTGTGATCGCGCGAGCATGTGTATGTGTGTGTAACATTGTGCGTGTGCATAAAATTGTGCGAGTGTGTGCGCGCGTGCGTGCGTGTGCGTGCGTGTGAAAACATGCGTTTGTGCTTGAAAAGTTTCAAACCAAGATCTACACTGACCAGTACCAAAATGAGTCTTTCGAGATATTCGCTTATAGTCGGCACAAGCGAAAATATCGTTTTGCTCAAATCACGTTCCTGTCGGCGACAGTAAAAAGATCCGTATACTTTCTAGTGGCTAATAAACTTATCCATAGAAATTGAAATCAAATCCCAATAAAAAGTAAGGAACATATGTCTTATTTGGCTTCCCCAATAGTCACTGGTTCCTGCTTATCGTCTTCAAGTCCTTCAGTCTGAATAGAATAAATCTATTCCTATAAAGATTTCGACCACTCTTGAACTTGCCTGACCTCACATTTATCATCTTATCACGAAAGACAACTTGATTTCAATGAACCGAACGCTAGGGTTAAAAGAGTGATAGAAAAGCAGAAATACTAGAGAATATATTAATACATTTTTCCAGTGATTTTCTTCATTGTTGTCTATATGGATATCATTGCTTGTTCTGTTGTCTGTTTAATAGAGAACTGAATATATGCTCTCCTTTGTTGAATTATTCATCATCAGTAAATCGGTTTATTCTTCTCATTTGCGTGAGAGTGATTTTTACGAGGTATAAGGGACTGTGTACAGAGTTCCTTCTTTTTTTTTTTCAAAGACGTACGCGACCAATGCTAAGTCATTTAACACTTGAGAAAGTCGAAGAGATTTCTTTTCCAGTCTGTACAGATTTACTTATGCATAATTTTCATCGACTGATCGATTGATGAATATTAAATTGGAGACAACCTTTTGGTAAATATACAATTTCTTTCTGACATTTATATTTATCAATTCGTATGCCGAATATATGAATATTATTTGCGAGAAAAGAGGTCAAGTCAGCGGGTCGTGTTTGCACCAAACCTGATGTAAATCACTATATACAAAGATTAATTGCCACCATTTTACACTCCTACACAAGCGCGAACAGACGCAGGCATAAACACTCATACACTCAATATTAACTTCACAAACCAGTATCTATCTATCTATCTATCTATCTATCTATCTATCTATCTATGTAGGTAAGGATCATTGGCTAGATAGACAGATAGATAGATAGATAGATAGATAGATAGATAGATAGATAGATACCGAATGACACTTACCTCTTTCTATGCATGTCTCTCTCTCTATTTGTATCTGTTCATTGTTTATCTAAGACTATCATCTATCTATCTATCTATCTATCTATCTATCTATCTATCTATCTATATATATATATATATATATATATATATCGCAAGCTGTTAATTTTCTACCTGTTGATACGTCTGTATGCCCATCGATCTATCTATCTATCTATCTATCTATCTATCTATCTATCTATCTATCTATCTAGGTAAGGATCATTGGCTGGATAGATAGATAGATAGATAGATAGATACCGAATGATATTTACCTCTTTCTATGCATGTCTCTCTCTCTCTATTTTTATCTGTTCCTTATTTATCTAAGACTATCCTTTATCTATCTATCTATCTATCTATCTATCTATCTATCTATCTATATATATATATATATATATATATATATATATATATATATATATATATATCGCAAGTTGTTCATTATCTACCTGTTGATACGTCTGTATGCCCATCTATCTATCTATCTATCTATCTCTCTATCTATTTATCTATCTATCTATCTATCTATCTATCTATCTATCTATCTATCTTTATATATATATATATATATATATATATATATATATGCTAAATATATAATCATTGTACATGAAATAAATCCCACACATTTAATCATAAGCGGCTATAGTTCTAGGATTATATTATTCACTCTATGAACCTTCAAAACTTGTGGCAGAATAACCTGTTTTATATGCAAGAAATAATCACCTGTGTCATTTAATAAATTAAAGAACAGGTGAATCAGATGTAAATGCAAAAAATTAAGATAATAAACAATCTACCATATTTGCTATACCATTACGAATGATGCAACTTCATCAGGTGAAGTATATCCATAAAGTTATTTTTCTTCTTCATTCAACTTTCTACATTACCTCAAACTCAACACGGAGGCCTTCATCAAGTACCTCGTGGAGGCACTGTTGCCATGGATCAACAATAGAGCTCCTGTTAGAAACTATGTCTGGCAACGGATCTCTACACTAAGACACACATGCAGGAGAACCAATCAGACAATTTCTGCGATCACGAAATTCCTTACATCTGGCCACCTATCTCCCCAGACATGCAACCCCCTTGATTATTATGTGTGGAGCGCATTTAAGCGATAGACCAACAAAACTCCTTGTAACATCAAAGATAAACCGAAAACAGGGAATATGTCAGCATTGACCAAATATACATGGTGAGAAGTTGCAGGTGATTCCGATTTCGTTTGAAGGGCATGGTTGAGTGCAATAGAGATTTTACTGAATACATTTACTCGTTATTATTTCAAGATATTTTGTGTAATTTGATAAATATATCTGTTAAATGTCATTTTTAGTTTTGCTTGATTTAGCGGACATTTTATTGATCGCACCCAATATCTATTGATTCATTCGATGGTCGTGTATCGGTTCCGTGTCATGAGAAATCGAAATCTTCTTCACAATATGGATAGGTGTGAATTCAAAATATGAATATGTTTGTTTAGAAACGTGATATCACAATGTTTGCAACGGTTCTTTGTGTATATTTCTTTAAAACAAACAAAAAAAACAACACATGTCTTCATAATTAGAATCAGGTAATCCGTACGGCCTAGTTTGACAGTTCGCATCTATGAGCTACACTGATAGAGTCTCAAATATTACTAAAGCGTTATATATATTGTTGCACCGGCCTCTAACACAAGGGAATTACACCGGTTCTCACTATATATAGTGCCAGTAATACCTACCGGTGTAAGCAGCGACAGTACTACAACTGCCTAGCTGAGCAGTACCCGTTTCTTACCTTTTGTATCTGTGATGTTAAATACACTTGTTCTTTAAACCAACCTCAACTTGATTTTCTTACTTTTACTATTGTGCCACGACACAACATATATATATATATATATATATATATATATATATATATATATATATATATATATATATATATATATGAGGCCTTTCAGTTGGCTACAATATGTCCGACATTATGTTTCACCCATGATATTTTACGGCATTTCAACCTCTTGAAGGCTAATAAAATCCGGAAATAATGTAGATAATAAGAATTTGGGTGAGATAAATATGATTTACTGATAGGTCTTAATAATACATTCATATATATATATATATATATATATATATATATATATATATATATATATATATATATATATATATCGAAAGAGAGAGAGAGAGAGGCTAACATTCATATCACGATTAATCACAGTTTTTCATATGATCATCGATGTTGAACAACGTGGCAAATGGTCTGTACGTAGATAGGTGTCCATTTGTGAATAGCAGGGACTGTAAATTTCTATGTGCTGTTTGTGTAATAGATAACGATTCGGAAATGGAGGTCGGAGAGTTGAGTTGAAATTAAAACAAATTTCCTCATATTCACTTATGGGCGAATAATCTTGGGAAATGCATAAAACCACCTCTC
>CAHIKZ030002395.1:35000-65000 GCA_903632075.3 Acanthosepion pharaonis
TTGGCTTCAGCGTTCACACCCACACACACCCACACACACCCACACACACACACATATATTTCTATTTATGCTATATATATATATGTGTATATATATATATATATATATATTTAAATAAATAATATATATATATATATATATATATATATATATATATATATATATATATAAGAATGTGTTTTGTATCGAAATATATGCATGCATTATTTTTAAGTAACATAAAATAGATATGTTGATTTAAAAATGCAGAATCAATAAAAAAAATAAACATCCATGTTAAGTGCATAAGCTTCTACATTCAATATTTCAGTCTGCAATCTCCTGAGGCTGTTACAGTTCTGATGGGCTAAACGTATTCAAATTTATTCAAGGAATTTTATTGAGAAAATAAGCTCTGTTCCGATTTTTATGAACAAAATGCGTTTCTAAATATTTCCTTTGTTCTATTGCATTGTGATTTCCATAATTAATCCGATCTTTTCTCCAATAAATGTACCTTAAATATTTAAGATATTTCTAAGAAAGTAACGGAATCATTAAAAATATTCTACATTAAACGAATCAAAAAAGGAAAGCCCGTCGTATTGTCTACCTTTTAGTTTTCCTTTGAAGAACATATAAATAAATATTTAATCTAAAGTTTTCCTTCAGAAAATAATCCATTGTTCCCAATAAATATGTTATTATGCTTTTAATTCTCAAAAATCGCTTTCTTTTCAAACATATCGCCGGAAGTTATTTTTTAAGAATTTAAATTTACCTAAAAGTTTAAGGGAATTATTCTTGTACAAATGCACACCGTTCTTATTTATCAATATATAGTTTTTATAGGATGTTATAAACTTCAGCATCTCTTATTGAAATTTTAATAATCGCAGTGCAGTATATACACACGAGCTGACGCGTGTTTATATATTTAATGATAGAAAGTGGGTGAGTGAAATAATGAATGAGAGATAGTGAGTGTGATAGGAAGAGATCATGAAAATTATTAACAATTCTGTCCTCTTTTCCGAAGAAATAAAAAAAGCATATGCATTTATTTTAAATCTAAGTCGTGTAGAGTTTAATGTTTTATTTCCATCGATTTACATTTAAAATTTACTCACAAACACGCAGTCGTCTATCTCTCTACCCCTCCTCTCTCTCTCTACACACACACACACACACATATATATATGTGTGTATATATATATATATATATATATATATATATATATATATATATATATATATATATATAAATAAAAAATCAAAGAGAGAGAAATACATCTTTTTTGTCATGCAGTGGGGTAGAACAAATATTTGTACATATGCAAATTTTCAATTTATTCTATTTCCAACTAATGAATAAACAAATTTTACATATAATTAAGAATACATAGATGCATAAAAGCTGGGTATGCATAGAAAAAAAGAAAAAAATGATTTAATAGAAATAATCCCATTTATCCATTGTAATGGAAGAAACAGAATTCGCAAATTGCACATTTCAGATTTTAAAACATTTAAATTGCTTTATTAATGTAGCATATTCACGTGGAATATCCTCGAACGCTCAGAATAATGTTATCCGTCGATATTTTTAGCCTAAGAAATAAAATTCGGTAACAGATATTCGTGCAATATTTTTATCACTATGGGTAGTGTTGAAGAATTGACAAATTCGCAAAAAAGAATTTATCGTTACGCTCTGGGAAAAAGGTAAAAGTTAGTAGAAAATCTAAGACAACCATTTACTGCCATTATTTCATTCAGTGCAATGTATAAAAATACACAAAACTTTTGAAAACCAAAGAAGACCATGTGCTCCACGGAAAATTTCTTCAAGATCTTCGAGGAGATTAATCCGTCAAATTAAACAAAATCCAATGGTTACTCGTCAAGAGTTCCATGTTGATTTGCTTTCATCAGGAATCTGTGTTACTATAAGGACAATAAGCAATGAAATTCATAAGAACAATCAGTTTTTTTTAAGAAATCTCCACCGCTATTGAAAAGACATAGATGTTTCTTTTGAAATATTCTTTTGGAACATAAAAATAAAAGAAAATCCTTTTTGAAAAGCGTGTTATGGACAGACGAAATCAAAATTGAGTTCTTTGGAGAAAGTTATTGAGTTGTTTCTAGAAAGCAAGTATGGAGGACTGATAACGTCGCCTTCAAACAGATAAATACAGATCCAACAGTGATATTTGGTGGTAGGAGGATTGGGTGTGCTTTTCTGCAAAAGATACTAGCAAAATAGTACTAATAGATGGTAGAATGAATGCTGCAGCATATAAAAAATTTTTGGAAGGAAATTTAATGATCTGCGTTGCAAAACTCGAACTTTCCTCTCATTGGATCTTCCAACAAGATAATAATTCTAAGCACAAACAAAATTTACGAAAAAATGGCTGGCTGAAAATATTGTAAATATCCAGAAAGGTCAAGTCTGTTCCCATAATTAAACCCAATAGGACATCTGTTGCGCTATTTGAAAATTCATATCTAATCAGGAGCGATTAGACATATCTCGGATCTGAAGAGAATATGCGAAGAATGGTACAAAATACCAACTAAAATTTGTAAATCATTAATTTAGAACTACAAGAAGAGTAAATAATAGCTATTCTACAAAGTATTAAATGAATTTAAGTTATTCTTTTTATGACGTACGAATATTGCTTTCAACTATTAAAATGAATAGATGGGATTCATTTCTATTCAATTACTAGTTTCTGTTTTCTATGCATATTTATTTATTGTATATCCATGTACACTTAATTATATGAAATATATGTTTATTTATTAATTTTAAATACAACAAATTAAAAATGTGTATGTGTACGCATATTTTTTCCTGTCTACCTATTTATCTATCTATCTATCTATCTATCTATCTATCTATCTATCTATCTATCTCTATACATATATATATATATATATATATATATATATATATATATATATATATATATATAATTACACATATCACATATATCTAAGGTCAAAATTCAACTCAGAGGTTCATAGCTTTGCCAATCATCAGTATTTACACACACACACACATATATATATATATATGTCTGTGTGTGTGTGTGTGTGTGTGTGTGTGTTACTTTGTGCCCGTGTCTGTTTATATGCAAGTGTATGAGTAATTTTGTTTTTGGATAATATATGTAACTGTGTCATTAAATTATTAGAAATTAAACAAATGTAACAAGGAATTTTTTTAGTGCATATTACTGAGAAACTAACTGCCACATTCGTCATTCGTATCAGTTGGTAGATTTCTGGTTCAATGATTTCACCTTGCCTGTCACCTCGTCTGACAATTGCCCAATGCATTACATATTTAAAAGGTTTAACTGTCTTCATGATTTGTAAGTCTCAACTTATTTCGATCACAAATACCACTTTCCAATTGAGCATCTTCTTTACGACTGCTGCAAGTGATTCTTTGAATCACTTCTTGGTTTATGCCTGGGGTCAGGTGCCGTAGGGCAACTCGCCGTTGAGCATTTGATTTGGTATTCTGCTCCCGTCAAAGCGAATGACATAGCCTGCACAGCGATGAATGTGCGCTTCAGTGCTGATTGCATTTGCCTCTTGGAGACACACATACAAATTCACGAAACGTATCATACATACATACAACAGAGAGAGAGAGAGAGAAAGAGAGAGAGAGAGAGAGATAGAGAGAGAGAGTGTGTGTGTGTGAGAGAGAGAGTCTGTGTGTGTCTGTGTGTGTGTGAGAGAGAGAGAGAGTGTGTGTGTGTGTGTGTGTGTGTGTGTGTGTGTGTGTGTGTGTGTGTGTGTGTGTGTGTGTGTGTGTGTGTGTGTGTGAAAATCAGATAGCTCGATTATCGCTTCTGGTGTGAAACCGACAAGCAATATTATGCAGTGGATGATATTCATCTATATTTTGGTTTTATGTATTTCTAAATGAAGATATCTATGTGTGTGTGTGTGGGGGGAAAGAACAAGTAAAAAAACAGGGGGATACAATATAAAGTAAATTTTATGCCATTAGTTGATTATTAACCGCCATAGACGATTCTATCTATCTATCTATCTATCTATCTATCTATGTATTATGACTTTGTTAGATTAAACAATTATAAACATGCATTTAATTTTATTTAATAATTTTATCACATAATTAATCATCCAACAGTAAGCTCAAGAGTCGCTGAAATCATACGTTTTGTGAGAGAGGTTATTTAATGAGGGATATGTTCTACAAAAAAGTGAAGATTATGAGGATATATATATATATATATATATATATATATATATATATATATATATATATATATATATATAGAGAGAGAGAGAGAGAGAGAGAGAGTAGCTATCGATTGAACCAAGACCGGAAAACACTAACTTTTGTATTGATTGGACGTGTGTCCTCTCAGAAATCTTTCTCCAGAGATAGGGGAAAGTTGCTTGCATATAACTTTCTTTGAATTAATATGTAAGTAATGTAAATGACGAGGCCCAGTGTGCATGACATAGCCATTCTTAGAATTAAAGAACCGGACTAGTGAAACGAAAGAATGTAAGTCCTTTTTCCATGGTATGAGTGAGATTCTTGCGATATTTTCACCCGTGGGAAAGAAGTTGTAGGGGGGGGGAGTAGTTGTGGGGCGAAAGAGTTTTCACCCCAACTCATATAGCTCGTTCTCAATTATCATACCTTTCATAAAATCGACGTCCATATCAGTCATTGTTATTGACAAATCCTTTGAAGATTATGTTATTAATGTCGACTAATTATTCAGTCGTTTTAGCATTGTATTAACGATCTGACAAAGATAATTCCCAGATCAGCAATAAAAAAGAATGTAAAAATGTAAATGGCCTGGATGTGGCAGCTGATCACACATCTGACATTGTACCCGCTGCTGAATTACGGAGGTTCTAGCTTCTAACCATCAATGCCACAAAAATCAGGCTAGTAACGTCTCACAAATCACAGAGTACTTGTAGCTTTAATTTCAACATTACTGTATGGAACGTCAGATGAGATAAAATCTCACTTCAGACTGCACGTGGATCTTGTATATAAGACTAGCAGCATGGGCCGGCGTTGCCCCTGCTTGATTCAAAAATCGTACGACGCATACAGCAATCGTTATCACTTCACTTAAAATATTTTTGCCTCTGCTTGCCTTTAAAGAGTGCCCTTTGCCGTGCTGATGTTGCTACATGCCTTACTTCTTGCCTCATTCTGTGAATTTTTTCTAAGCTCTATACTAAACGTTAAATCAGTTACGAACAAGAATTAAACAAAATGAACACAAAATGAACAGCTTTAAAAAAAGGACTCGTAACTGGAAAAACCGAATGAAAAAACAATGTTAGCAACAAATACTTTTTCACACCCAACCCAGTTCTGCGGATTCAGAATCAACGTTGAGTTTAAGCAAGCGAATGAGCCAATTGGAGTAAAGTGCCTTGCAGATTTAAATTTTTCCCACTTGTGACTAATGCAGCTATCGATTTTTTTTTGCATGCTAGCATTCTAGTTAACATTCGTGTCAGTCAGCTGTTGGCTCTCACGCTGGCCAATAGAATCTTCCTGCCTATTCGTGGCATCCAGGTATAGTCTCTTACTCTGGCCAGTACAAAATGGCCGCAAACTACATGAAAACTGCCGTAGAAGCGTGAAAAAATCGATTATTTCCACTAACAATGGGATTTGGGAATTGCAATGTCGGTCTTGGCCTTTTCGCTAACTTCGAGCATGTGCATGTAAATTTTGGTTCAAATCCGTCGAAAATTGGGACCGTGCATTCGGTACACACACACACACACACACACACACACACACACACACTGCCTCTTATAGATAGACATTGATCACTAAACTTGCTGGAAGTCTTACCGTTTCCTTTAACCCTACATAAACTTTCTATCACCTTTTCACATACTCAGTTTTTACAAGAGCCAGATTTGTCCCCATATGGACTATTACTGCCCTATCTGACCTAGAGAGACCGAGTCGTCAGGGTTAGGCATGGAGAAAGTTCAAAAGCGTTGGCGAGGCATTTAGGTGATGAATTGTATTTCTATATATGCCCTATCCCACAGACGAATCATTCAAAATCTATCAAGAGGCATATTGTTTGTCAAAAAAAAAAAATCTAGTAAACGGTATTCCTTCGTTCCACCATCTATACATTCGCAGCTAGGATTCGTCATGACGCTTACATATTTTCAACTCATCACCATTCTCTATATATTCCATTTTTACTTAAGATGTTGCACTCAAATTTTTTTCTCTTTCAAGTCTTCTGTATTTTGCACCTCCACAGAATATATTTTCTTCGACAAAACAACCTTATTCTAGTTTAAATATATCTAACCTATTATAATATGCAACACATACCTTTACGTGAAGCATAATTATCCATCATCTAACTTGAGTAGCTCTTGGGCCTTGACTTGGATAAATAATAATTTAAATTATGTTATTATATGTAACGATAAGATATTCACTAAGCTCAGATTAGCCTGATGCAATGAGTATCGTTTTATTGATTTTTTATGACGTAACATTTTATTTATGCCGAAAATTATTTTGAATTGAAAAATAATATTTTGTAGTATATGTGTTTTGCATTAACCATTTGTTTGGAAAATAAAAAACGATTTCACCAGATGCATGTCCTGATATTTAACCCATAGCCGTTTTAAAGAGATATATCCATACATTTCCCAAAGATAGATATTTGCGCGTAAGTTAATGTCAGGAACCTAACTGGAATACGAACACGAGTATGTGATTTCGAATTCATAACCACCATTCATTAAACAACTCTCATCTCTGAGAAATATTGAAATATACAACACAATTTTCCGAATGATGAATGTCTGGTTGCTTGCCTAGAGAATAATTATTCTATATCAAATCTTTTATATGAACAGGAATACCGATTTCCTGTGACATATATGTGTAAATTAACTATAATATAAGATAGGTTTAGACAATGATTGACACCGTTTGGGCTACAATCTTGTCGGCATGATTTGTTTAGTCTTTTAGTTGAACTTGTGGTGTATATTTTTCTATTCAGCCTAAAAGACTTCGTTAATGCTTGTTTTCAAAGACGATACGCGCTAATTAATTTGTAGAATGGTGAATCCCCATCGTCCATCGTTCAATATGGCGCTTGAAATCATAGTACCGATGGTTAGTTAATATTACTAAACTGGTTCCTGATGAGATCAAAGAAAAATAACGTTGGTTCTCCTTGGCTTCGGTAACTTACCTACCACAGTAAAGTATATTAACTATATATTTTCTATAAACACTTTCCTGGTAATAGCTCGCATGAAATCTTCGCTAACGTATCTAGACGTTATGAAGTTAAACGCAATACTATATCGGCAACAAGATCTTCACTATTCACAGACGAATTGGCTCAATATATCCGTAAGTTCTATGCAAACAGACTTTCTGAAAATTCCACTAATAGTTAACTCCCGTCTTCTTAATTACTATTCTCCTTAGTAATGCTTCTCTTATTCATTATTTTCCTTACTTTTCCCGCTCAGTAACTCCTTGTATTTAAACCGATTTACTGCTTTGGATGGGTTGATATAATTAAAAGAAAATTTATTCACGCAACGTATATAGTTAATTAGGAAGTGCCATTAATCAAATGATTCCATCTTAGATTTTTATGTTTACTCCACACGTGTTGAATTCAGAAAGACATTGATCCTTTATTTTTTATCTGCCTCGGTGAAACGGGAGGGTAAACACAAACGACTAAACTTCTTTGAGAATGTATCTTGGAGAAAGATAACATTGAAATGAAAAACAGTGACACAATATATATATATATATATATATATATATATATATATATATATATATATATATATATATATCTGTGTGCGTGTGTAGATACATAAATACATACATGGATACATAGAAAGATGTATAGATAGATGAACTGATTTTCACATGTATCATATTAAAATTGAACTTGTCACCATTCGAGCCAAGAGCACATCAATAATAGATAGATAGATAGATAGATAGATAGATAGATAGATAGATAAATAGATAGATAGATAGATAAATAAATAATCTTAACATCTATAGGTCTTATGTCAAACGATAGCTTCTAGAAATAAGAATTTCTAGAAATTATCTTGTAACATGAGACTTTTATTTTGAAGTTTATTACTGTCTATCTCCTCTTTCTCTCTGTATATATATATATATATATATATATATATATATATATATATATATATATATATATATATATATATATATATATATATATATATATATATATATACATTTCTACATTTTACATTTTCCTCATATATGCATTCAGAAACCTCTTTTGCTATGCCTGTAATTGAAGTGGCTCTTGAGCTTTTTTATCGTCGAATAATCATTAAAATACGAAATGATTGAGAGAGAAATACTTCAATTAATGGCATTCTGTGCGATATGCGTACCCTATATACAATATATCATTTTAGTAGGGAATAATAAAAGATGGATAAAGGAGATAGATAGATAGATAGATAGATAGATAGATAGATAGATACGGGTTCGCCTCATTGGTTTGGTTAAATAACAGTATTACTTTAAATGAATGATTGCTAAAGAAACAAAAGTCAAAACCACAATAACACACACACAGAAAAAAAGAAAAAAGAAAAAAAAACAAACAAAAAAACACAGGTAAGAAATGATTTCCACTGCGTCTTTTGGAGAAAATAGACTTCAGCCGCTCGTCCATTACCAGAAGCGGCTAGATCAAAGTGTATCTAAGTATTTTAATCGTTGGCCCTAATAAACAGTATTAGCACCCGAAAAGATTCGGGCTGTTTTGTTTCTACTACTTAAAACTGATGATGCGTAATCCATTTATTTCTTTTCCTTTGATCTGATGTCAGCATCAGGCCAGGCTGAGGGGTTCCATGTCAGTCAGGATTAGATCAGCAATTACCTCGGAACTGTCCTCAAGCGAAAGTACCTTGGAAAGTGTTAAACACGTCGATAAGAGCATCGGATTGCTTTGTAGATGATGAGTGGGCAAAGGTTGTTGTCTGTGGTATACTACGCAGGACAATTATGAAAACAGCCTGAGAAGTGGGTGGTTATTAGTAGCTCCAGCTTGCCCAAGATTACACAGATGTAAAACATTTGCTTCTGTAAACGACTTTAGGCTGCTGTTTTTGTAGAAACACTTTCCTATAGATCCTCGCTAAAAGACAGACGAATTGTTAAATGTAGTGTATTAATGCAAGAACTTTAATATATTAAATTAAATTACACACACAGGGAAATTATATTTGTGACGAAAAAAAATGGTTTGTTTAAGTCACTGTTTCCTAACCTATGAGATAATTTCATGGCTAATTTCATGTGAGCCACAAAAATTTTATAATACTTGCTGGGCTACTATATAAACCAGAAAATTGAATTAATTTTTTTCATTAAAAGCATTTCATGCACCACAAAATGTATGGATACAAAGTAGACCATAAGTTAAATATGTTCGGGACGAAAAAATTTAAATAACATGATAAAATAAAAGGCTAATTCCTTTTAAAATATCTATAATAATAATAATAATAATAATAATAATAATAATAATAATAATAATAATAATAATATTTTAACGTAAGCATGAATTTTCCTTCGTATTATTATTATTTAATTTATTTGTTTCTCCTTTAAATGATACTGATAGATTAATCAATTATTTAATTTTTCTTATTCATATATCCCTCAGTTTTCAATATCCCCAAAAAAAACAAAAAACATGACAGGTAAAAACAATACAATTTCTACGATATTCTTTCTTAGAAGGATTGCGTATTTTTTCAATAGCGCTATTTTCAACGACTTTGAAAAATAACGGGATTTACAGATGGGCCAATAAATTATTCTTAAATTTCACAGCAAAGATAAACGAATGTAACTTTTTAATTTTTTATGACAATTATTTTTGTTACTAGGACTAGTGATGGCGAAAAAAAAAAAAAAAAAATTTAATATAAATACTCTCTAGTGTAGTGATGTTTTGTTTCGTTGAGCGGCTGTTTCTTCCAATTTTTTTTTTTTTAACGCATATGAAATTTTGTTATTTTTTTACTATTTTAGCGTAAGCATGAATTTTTCTTCGTATTATTATTATTTAATTTATTTGGTTCTCCTTTAAATAATACTGATAGATTAATCAATTATTTAATTTTCTCATTCACATATCCCTTAGTTTTCAATATCCACCCCGCAAAAAAACATTACAGGTAAAAACAATACAATTTCTACGATGTTCTTTCTTAGAAGGATTGCAAATTATTTTTTTTTTTTTTTTTTTTTTTAAAACAACGCTATTTTCAACGACTTTAAAAAATAACGGAATTTACATTTACATATTACATTTTATGAATTTATGAAAAGAAAATGCAATCTTTCTAAGAAGGAATATCGTGGAATTTACAGATGGGCCAATAAATTATTTTTTAAATTTCACAGCAAAGACAAACGAATGTAAATGAATTTTTTTTTTTTTTTTTTTTTTTAACCAGCGTCATTCTCTTTGATTTCCAATCGTGTCTCTGTCTATTGTTGCTTGGCAACCCATTTAGGAGAAGGAAAACTCCGAACAACAACCCGCAACTCAAGGTGTTAATCGTGCCGAGGGTGAATGGCTACTGCGTTATGAGGTCGCGAACGATCCCCTACAGGCTTCGGAACCCTGTCTGTAAAAGACCGTTACTCAACGTGCCGGGCAACTTTGGGTGGACTTTTGGACCCGTGCGTCACTCGTGGGATTAATATGAAAATTAAAAATAGAAACAAAACGTCCAGTATGGCTCTTCCAGTGGATAAACAGGGAGCCCGTCCTTCAGGAGGGAACCTACCTGAGGTCGAAAAAATCTGCCATAGGAACAAACTCCTACACAAAGAATGAATCTTCAGGTCCCCACAACCAGGATAATCCTAATGATGGTCCTGTAAATTCTCCAGCTAGATCCATAACCGTAAATTTAAGGAAAAAAAAAATAAAATGGTCTCGTGAGGAGTACAAAGTTGTTATGACTGCATTCCATGAAGCGTTACTCAAACCTCAGAAAAACATCACTCGCCAAACATATGACATTTGGCGAGAAGAAGGTTAGGCAAACAATTAGAAAGTACATAGACAAAAATAAACTAGCCAATGTAAGAAGGGACATCATGCGAAATAACCGATTGACAGAGGCTGAAATTAATGAAATAAAAAGAATTGCAACAAGAATAGATGAACCAACAAAACATGAAAAGGAACCGGAATCGGGAAAAAAAGTAATAACATCACACAAGCCTCAGGTCATAATGAAAAAACCGAAATACACACAAATCACTGTGAAGATAATGCTGAAAATTTAGAAATGTTGGAAAGGTATGATCTTAGTCAGTCACAAGACGGTAATAAAACGAGTTCAAAATTCATCGAACAGAATTATTTCACAGAAAACAAGATTAATATACAAGAAGCCAAGGATGAAATCATGAGCCATATAAGTCAGATACAGAATATTGCAATGGAGGAACGAGAACAACTCCCAAAATTACAACCAACAAAGCATAACCTCAAAACTATTAAGCTCTATAATGCAGCACTCAAATTGATTCTGGATGAAGAAGACACTCATATAAATCTCAATGAAGCAATATATGCATCAGCAATAGCAGCAACAAATAAACTGAACATCAAAGTAAAAAAAAAAGGCAGTCTCACAGACATGAAGATCCACCTTGGAAAAGAAAAATAGAAAAAGAAATTGAACACCTTAGAAGTGAATTATCAGTACTCGATGAACTAGCAAGAGGAGTAAATGTAAGAACTAGAAAAGGCAGAAGAGTCGAAAGAAAATACAATATCAGGAATGAAAATGAAGTCCTATCAACTAAAAAAAAAATAAAGCAAACAATACAACTGAAGGCTCAAAGAATAAGACGCTACGAGAAAAGATCAAGATTCTATAGACAGAACAAGATCTTTCAAACCGATGCAAAGAAATTTTACAGGGAAATAGGTAAACAAAGAATTGAAGTGACAGTCCCCCTAAAATGGAAGAAGTTATACAGTTCTGGGGAAAAATATGGGCTTGCCCTAAAAGAACACAACGAAGAGGCAGATTGGATTGCGCAAGAGTTAGAACGAATGAAAAATAAACCAGAACAGACATGGGCGGGAATCACAGAAGAAGATGTTAAATGTGCACTGAAAAAAAAGCACACAACTGGAAATCTCCAGGAATAGATAAAATTCTAACTTCTGGCTATATTATTTAAATACAGCACACTAAAAAAACTCGCCAAAGAACTTCAAGAAATGGTTACCGATCCAACTAAAATTCCTGCATGGATGACCAAAGGAGTTACCTTTCTTCTACCCAAAAATAGTGACACAAATATTCCGAAAAACTATAGACCAATTACATGTCTTCCAACAACATACAAACTGTTAACATCTATTTTAACAAAACAGACATATTTCTTCTTGAAAGAAATGACATACTACCACTTGAACAAAAAGGGTGCAAACGAGGCTGCTACGGATGTAAAGACCAATTACTTATTAATAGGATGATCCTGGAAAACTGCTTCCGTGGAAAAAAAAAATCTTAGTATTGCCTGGATAGATTATCGTAAAGCATTCGATAGTGTACCACATTCCTGGATCTTAAAGTCTTTAAGTATGTACAAGGTATCACCCGTTATCATCAATTTCATCAAACAATGTATGTCGATATGGAAAACTACACTTTACCTCAATCATAAAAATGGAACCTATAAGTCTGGCGAAATAAACATCAATAGAGGAATATTTCAAGGTGACTCTTTGTCTCCTTTATTATTTTGCATATCACTTATAGCATTAACCAGCCAACTTAACAAGACAGAATGCGGTTACAAAAATAGCTCAAAAGAAAATAAACCATCTATTTTACATGGATGACTTAAAATTGTATGCTAGGAATGACAATGAGCTGGAAGGTCTTCTGCAAACTGTAAAATGCTTCAGTGAAGACATTGGAATGAAATTCAATTTGGATAAATGTGCTAAAGCTACAGTTTTACGAGGATCGCTACAACAAACTTCCTCTATTAGTTTAGACCCTGCTGTAACAATAAAAGATTTAGAACAAGGAGAAGCTTATAAGTACCTAGGTGTAAATGAGAGTGAAGGAATTCACCATAAGAAAATGAAAGAAATAGTGCGTAAAAGAGTACTATAGAAGGGTACGACTGGTATTAAAAACTGAATTGAATTCTCAGAACAGAATTATGGCCATTAATAACCTTGCCATCCCAGTGGTCCAATATAGTTTCAACATCTTGAACTGGACTCTAAATGACATCAGACAAATGGATTCTAAAACAAGAAAGCTTCTTTTTCTAAGTATAAGATGCATCATCCAAAGGCTGATGTAGACCGTCTATACATACCCCGTAAAAGAAGGTGGAAGAGGTCTTATTCAGCTAGAATTGTCATACAAGACAACAACTATTGGCTTACTAACTTACATGGAAACAACAAATGACTGGATGATAAAATTAGTGAAACAACATGAAAACAGAAATTAAAAAAAATATTCAATAATAAAAGAAGGCAGTAAATACAAACAACATTTACATTTAGTAGATTCTGTAGTAAATCAAAACAGAAGCCAAGAACCAACTATTGCAGCAAAAGATATTAAAAAAAGAAAGCCAAGGATAAAGCCCTTGAACAGATGAAACAACGCTGGCAAGACAAACCTCTGCATGGCCAATATCCAGAACGTGCAAATAAACCCAATGTTGATAAAGTTAATACTCATCGATGGTTACGAGCATCTGGATTAAAGTCTGAAACTGAAGGCTTTTATTCTTGCAGCGCAAGACCAGAGTCTTTTCACTAGGAATTTTCAGGCAAATATCATACATAATAATGTGGATCCAAAATGCAGGTTCTGTGACAAATACCAAGAAACAATAGACCATCTAATCTCAGGATGTTCTATACTTGCCCCAAATGAATATAAAAATCGTCACGATAGAGTGGGGCAATACTTACACTGGACAATGTGCAAACACTTTGGAAAATGTGTAAGCAAACACTGGTATGAACATCGGCCAGCGCCGGTTACAGAAATAGAAGATGTCACCATTCTATGGGATTATACCATCCACACAGACAGAAAAATTGAAGCAAATAGGCCGGACATTATTGTCAAAAACCAGAAAGAAAAAAAACTTGCCTACTAATTGATATGGCTTGTCCAGCGGATTGTAACATAGCAACCAAGGAATTTGAAAAACTATCAAAATACAAAGACCTGGAAATTGAAATAGAAAAATGTGGAAATTGAAAACAAGAATAATACCAGTGGTAATAGGTGCACTTGGAATTATAAAAATGGAACAAAACAACACATTGAAAGAATCCCTGGAAACCCCAGCTTAAGAGACATACAGAAAATTGTCTTATTAAGTACAGCACACACACTAAGGAGAACTTTGTCTATGTAACGCTAGCAACTTCATCGGAGATAAAAAAAAAAAAAAAAAAAAAAAAATTAACATGAAATGTGGCCATAACAACACACCACGACCTGCCTTAGGTCTTTCCGCAGACTTGGTAGGTAGTGTCCATAACAGAAATCGAATGATGATGATGATAATAATAATAATAATAATAAAACTAATAATATTAGTTTTAGACCCTGCTGTAACAATAAAAGATTTAATAACAAGGATAAGCTTATAAGTAACCTAATGTAAATGTTTTGAAGGAATTCACCATAAGAAAATGAAATAATAATAATAATAAAAGAAAAAAATAGAAACAACTGATAAAAAATGAATTGAATTTAATAAGAACAGAATTATAAATTAACCTTGCCATAAGTTTCAACATCTTGAACTGGATAATAAAAAATGACATCAAACAAATGGATTCTAAAAAGAAATTCTTTCTAAGTATAATAATGCATCATCCAAAGGCTGAATAGACCGTCTATACATACCCCGTAAAGAAGGTGGAAGAGGTCTTATTCAGCTAGAATTGTCATACAAACAACAACTATTGGCTTACTAATTTACATGAAAAAAAAAATGACTGGATGATAAAATTAGTGTTTGGTCAACATGAAAACAGAAAAAAAAAATATTCAATAATAAAAGAAGGCAGTAAATACAAACAACATTTACATTTAGTAGATTCTGTAGTAAATCAAAACAGAAGCCAAGAACCAACTATTGCAGCAAAAGATATGAAAAAAGAAAGCCAAGGATAAAGCCCTTGAACAGATGAAACAACGCTGGCAAGACAAACCTCTGCATGGCCAATATCCAGAACGTGCAAATAAACCCAATGTTGATAAAGTTAATACTCATCGATGGTTACGAGCATCTGGATTAAAGTCTGAAACTGAAGGCTTTATTCTTGCAGCGCAAGACCAGAGTCTTTTCACTAGGAATTTTCAGGCAAATATCATACATAATAATGTGGATCCAAAATGCAGGTTCTGTGACAAATACCAAGAAACAATAGACCATCTAATCTCAGGATGTTCTATACTTGCCCCAAATGAATATAAAAATCGTCACGATAGAGTGGGGCAATACTTACACTGGACAATGTGCAAACACTTTGGAAAATGTGTAAGCAAACACTGGTATGAACATCGGCCAGCGCCGGTTACAGAAATAGAAGATGTCACCATTCTATGGGATTATACCATCCACACAGACAGAAAAATTGAAGCAAATAGGCCGGACATTATTGTCAAAAACCAGAAAAAAAAAAAACTTGCCTACTAATTGATATGGCTTGTCCAGCGGATTGTAACATAGCAACCAAGGAATTTGAAAAACTATCAAAATACAAAGACCTGGAAATTGAAATAGAAAAAAAATGTGGAAATTGAAAACAAGAATAATACCAGTGGTAATAGGTGCACTTGGAATTATAAAAAATGGAACAAAACAACACATTGAAAGAATCCCTGAAACCCCAGCTTAAGAGACATACAGAAAATTGTCTTATTAAGTACAGCACACACACTAAGGAGAACTTTGTCTATGTAACGCTAGCAACTTCATAAAAAAAAAAAAAAAAAAAAAAAAATTAACATGAAATGTGGCCATAACAACACACACCACGACCTGCCTTAGGTCTTTCCGCAGACTTGGTAGGTAGTGTGTCCATAGCAGAAATCGAATGATGATGATGATGACAATAATTATAATAATAATAATAATAATACACTAGATTTATTAATAATTCTGCACTGTCATTGTAATTCATGGGAAAAGAGGCATCGATCACTACAAAATAATATAATCAGCACAACAATGGGCACGTACATAGACGCATCTAGATATATACATACATACATATAGACATGTGAGATGAAGATATTTCATTTCTTATACATCAGGAACAGTTTTGGAGTAGAGCTGTATGGAAAAGTGGTAAAGTTTTTCGTTTGATGCGTTTCGTCACATAGTCACACTAGGTTTGTTCATGTTGATGCGACAATGCATGCGCGTGAAAATGAGACGATGGGAATTTTAAATTGTCAAAAGATTTCTTCCAAAACACTTTATTGAAAAAACAATAAAAAAAAGTTCTTATTTTTTCAAAAATGTGTTTTAGATTATTTTTTTTTAAGTTTTTAATAAAGTGTCACGGGATTTGAATATTTAATAATATGATTTTGGGTATATAATCTTGATAATTTTATTTAGATTATTTTTCTTATTTCCATTATGTTTGATTAAATATTTTAATATATATATATATATATATATATATATATATATATATATATATATAAGATAGATCCCCAAGATAGATAGATAGATAGATATATAAATGTTTCAGTAATTACAATATAATATTACAATTCACACACACACACACACACACACACACACACACATATATATATATATATATATATATATATATATATATATATATATATATAAACACATATTATAATATAAACATATATATATATATATATAGATATAGATAGATGAATAGATAGAAATATAAATGTTTTAGTAATTACAATATAATATTGACAATTCATAAATATATAAATAACATATTACAATATATATATATATATATATATATATATATATATATATATATATATATATATATATATATATATATATATATATATATATATATATATATATATATACTATAAAGGTAGCAAATGTTAAAACACACTAGAATAAACATTGATACTACCCTCCAAATATATTTCTTACAAATGTTCGGTCTCAGGTTTGTGTAATCAAAATATATATATATATATATATATATATATATATATATATATATATATGTTATAGATATATTTATATATTGTTTCTGTTTAAATTTTGAGGTATGGTGATGGTGAAAATTTTTAAGTCATAATTATCAAAATATAAATAGTTTACCGTGATTAAGAGATTTACAAATAGATAAGATGAAAGAAAAGTTCTGTGTTTGAAAATATATTACGATAGTCTTCTCTGCTCTAAATTTTGGTGTCATTTCCTTATTGAGGTAGAAATATATTCGTGGTGTCTTTTATATTTTATACAAAATATATTCGTTGTATTTTTTCCTTATTTAATCTCTAAATCTAGGTTGGGGACACATTCATGTTTTTTTTTTTTCTTTTTTTCATTTGCGTTGTCCCTATATTTTAACATATAAGGTTATGATAAAACAGGCGATAAACTTCTAAAATCATGGTCTAGGGTGAAATACCTTCATATTCAACAAACCAAAAACACAACCCTCTCGAGTTTGAGACATAATCTCTTCGGGCTTTTGCTTTACTGACAAACACGCCTGTAGTGGAAAACTCTATAAATATATTCTTTTATATTTTAGGAATTCAACTTACGCACATGTTAACGAATCAAGTCACTATCAGAATCAATGAAGCCTGCATGACCTCAAGAAATCATATTTTAATAATAATAATAATAATAATAATAATGATAATAATAATAAATAAATAAATAAATAAAATAAATATTAATATTTCCTTGGGTTTCTTTTGTATACCCACTTTCTTTCAACTCCCAACAATAAACTTTAGGTCTGAAATGGCTTCCTAGCATTTTCTACTCATCATTTTTTTCTAAGAAAAAAAACCTGGGGTCATAACTATTTTACATAGATGAAGCTTCTTGTAGTGTGTGTACTGCACTTGTGAGTATTACGGTTTTATTTCTATAAGGCATGCGCTTTCAGGAATCCTTTCAACGAGTCTATCGGAAACTTTCCATTCAATCCAAGGTCTAAAACTACAACTGGAACTATTGATGTCCTCATGTGCCAAATGTTGGAGATTTCCGCTTCAAGATCCATGTATTTTGAAAGTTTTGTGAAGGTCTTCAATGATACATTACAAGCTGCAGGGTCGACTATGTCAATAAGAGACTACATTCTATTTTTGTGGTCTTTAATCCCGATGTCTAGGCGAGTAAATTCGACTTTCCAGCCTCTGTGTATTGGAAAGTCCCATGAAATTGATAGAAGCTGTATCTCTGGAACCGCGTCTAGATGATGTTCAGACCAGTTTCTTGGAGCTTCCTTCTCGTAAAGGTTTTTGAAATTCATTTTCTATTTGAAACACATTGGCCCACTATATCAATCTGTGTTTATATTCAATGGGTGCTAACACTGTACAGTCTGAAAGAAGATCGTCAATTAATTGTGGATATTTATCACAGTATTAGCATTTCGATTTGAGACATTTTTTTTTTTTACTAGTTTGCTTGGTAATTTCTAATTAGTAAGCATTGGTCCTATGCAACATAATAATTATTTCTTCCTTGATTTCTCTTGTATTTTCATTTTTTCTGCATCCAAACAAGAGACTTCAGATTGCAAATGGCATCAAGGTATTTTCCACTGAACATATACTAAATAAAATAGAATTTAAAACGACTTAAAAGAATACATATTTTACATTGAGAAAAGGCCTTCGTATGGAATGTGACTTTTAAGTTTGAGAACATTAATTGTATTTCTTTAAAGCATGGCCTGTCAGGGTTACTTTTAATTTGTCTATCAGTACGTTTTCGAATAAAACTAAGGCTCACAACCTCAAATATAATTATCGATGCCCTCATGTGCCACAATTGTTAGGGTTACAATGACTACCACCACTACTACTACTAGGACTAACACTACTAAACTACTACAAACAGAAACCACAGTATTCAATTTAGTTTTTCACATTGGAAACTTATACAGTATTAACCTTGATAAAAACAAGTGAAAACTCGATCTTGTAGACATTACTTCGTTATTTACCTCGGGCCATTTTATAAAAAATAAGTAAAATGAAAAATGCAAAAAGCTATGGTTTTATGTCTCACCTTTTCGAATTGTTTTTACGACATGTTTCCGTTAGGCGGATATCATTTGAGAGTTTCTGTACATCGGCTTGGTCCTTTAAATATATTCCTCCATATTATTGTTGTTGGTTTCGTTGTTAATATTTACAATGCGTAAATTTAATCTGAGGAACGAAACCAACAGGTTTAATAAATTAATTGTTTAACAAAAAAATAAGCTTCATTTAAGTTTTAATCAATAGAAAATTTCAGAATTTGAGTCTATTATTATTTTGAATACAATTAATCATGACAAATTTAGGGACATTCGTAAATAATTTTGCTGCCACAATGGTTTGCGTTTATTTTCATTAAATTCAAAGGAAAATTCAAAATTCTAATCTTTGCGAGAGAAAATCAATTACAAAGGTGCTATATATAATAGTTTTACCTGGTATAATAGATCCGTTCTGTTGAAAGTTAACCATTGAATCGGAATTAACGAAGCTGTTTGGTCAAGTGCACTGAATAAATTTATAAACGCTGGAGCAGTATCGAAAGTAAAAAATAAAATATGTGTTTTCATTGTTTTTCCAGTTGAAAATCAAAACTTTAAATTTTGCACATTCTAAATTAAAATACTGAAATAACTAATTATATAAATTCTTCACATCACTAAACTGAAATCATGCAGCTAGTTCTTCTGAGAACATGGTGTTTTCTGACCAAATTTGTAATATTTGGTTCTTAGGCAAACAACATGAAATGATAGTCATTTGGTTTATTTTTGTTTTTGAGGTTATTTATTATGTCATTTTGAAAATAAAAGTACAGTTTTACAAAATATAGACATTGTTATTCGAATCATGAAACATCCCCAACACTCTTTTTCCTGATAGCAGGCAAATTTTTTTATATAAAAATTAATGACTAATCCATTTGAAATTACTTCAATTTTTTCGTTCAGACACATATACCGATACGTTGCAATGCATTTAAGTTTGAAACATATACATATATTTTATTTTAACACACACACATATATATATATAGTCATTGGCATTATATATATATATATATATATATATATATATATATAATGCCAATGAATAATAATATACCGATATAGCATGCATTCCGATAACGATGTCATATTTTATTCTGGTTCTACTGAGAATCCATGGAAATTCGTTTCTATCATCATCGAATGATTTAGACAACCGAAGAGGCATAAGATATTGCTCTTACCAAATATTTCTAGTAATTGAAGAATGATGAAAAATACTACCCTTATTACGTGGGACCTTGTAGAAAAAATCAAAATCTTATAATGGGAAATGCGATAGATGTAATTTATTCCTTGTAGAAAATCAGTTACCTTAGAACTCAAGAGATTAATTTATGTAACTCAATTCTGTAAATATTTAAAAACATTTTTCTTAATCTCGAATAATTTAAATCATTAGATATTGACATATCTAATAAAATAGTTTTCTTTGAAAATTCATACATTTATTTCATTTTAAAGATTAGAACTAGGCTGTTGGGAGAGAATGTATGAATCTAGAAATATGGCTTACGCTAATGTGTTCTTTTTATAAATTGCTATTCTTCAAATATAGAAAATGATTTATTCTATAATAAATCTCTTGTTAAAAAAAAAAAAAAAACTGCCGATATTTGCATACACTTATATATATTATTCGAAGAAAGTATCAATAACCTCAGGCAGAAACGTTTAACTTTTGGTTGTGGTTTGATCTGCACACTTCCGCTAATAGAACGGATGTTCGTCTGAACTGAATAGAAGGCTGATTTGAAAGGAGAAACCAGGAAGTATGTTCTGAAATGTTTATAATAACAAAAATAATATGAAAAAACACCAGCAACAGCCAGCAACAATAATAATAATAATAATAATAATAATAATAATAATAATAAGAAGAAGAAGAAGAAGAAGAAGAAGAAGAATTAAAATGATGATTATTTCAGTATATGTCTAGAGTTTTTCAGATAGAATTAATAGATTCGTAAGTTTGGAAATTTAATTTAAACATTGAAAACAAACTAAAGCTGAGTCGACTCATATACATGGTTTACATATTCAGTTGAAGGAGGAATTTCCGCTCTGACAGATTCTACCCAAAAACCGCTGCATTAAGGAATCGATTCCCATTCGATAATTCCCGAGTAATACCATTTAACCTATTCAATTCGAGGGTCAATCGTTATATATCCTACTTATTCTCATATTGATATGGCCCATCATGCCGAGGTTCATCTAAATGAATAAGTAATCCCGACGACAAATATTACTGTAAATAAGTTAGTTTTATTCTTGATAGGAATACTGAAAAGATTGTTTAATGCCAGGTATAACCTGTTTATGAGCATGTATCTGTTACTGTACCACTTACGAGATGAATATATATAAATTTCTACACATGTTCATATATATATATATATATATATATATATATATATATATATATATATATATATATATATATATATATGTGTGTGTGTATATGTGTGTATATATATATATATATATATATATATATATATATATATATATATATATATACATACATACATATATATTTATATATATATATATATATATATATATATATATATATATATATATATATATATATATATATATATATATATATATATATATATATATATATATATACACACAAAAGGTGGACCAATATATAAGTCACGCTTTTTTTGATCGTTCAGCCAAAAAAGGCTCATTTTAAATATGAAGAAATCTCCTCAGTCGTTAAGATCTTTTGAAGCTTACATCTGCAAATTTATTTTCACATGTGAATGGTGGCCAAATTAATTTATAAAAATTAATATAATGTTAATAAATCGATAATGTCGAATTGAATCAATAATCCTTTAGGTGGTGTGTGTGTGTGTGTGTGTGCGTGTGTGTGTGTGTGTGTGTGTGTGTGTGTGTGTAAAAACCAAAGAATTCCCTGGAAATATTTTAATATCGGATGGATTTTGGCAAGTGAAATAAAGAAAAATATTCAGAAATTTAGCGTAATGTATAGGCTGAGAGACAGGACCATATCACTGTCTTCTTGACTTGGGTTTGTTGATACGAATTCAAACGCAAACATAGAAGAATTTTCTTACAGTCAAAAAGTCTACAATTAATTTTATTTGTGAAAAAAATTAATTACTTAGCAATTGCCGCGTATATTTACTGTATATATTAATGACAATCGAATCCAAATATAAGTACAAATTATTATATTTTATACTTTTACTAATTTAATTTTAATTTATGTAATTGGTTGATATTTTATATAGTTTCTTGTACAGTTTGAACATCAGCACGTAGTTCAAAGGCACTGCAAAGCATTGCATACAGTCCACTATATTAGGAGCCGTCGATTCGGATCACTAGATGATTGCACGAATGTGTCAATAACTGTTTCTGCATCCAATTCTTCGAACAATTCCATTTCAATGCATAGCAAATTATATAATTCCAAATTCTTCTCAGGCAGAGAATTTCTAAACCATGTCTTTATGGTTTTACTTTGAAAACTTTCGTTTCATCATCACAGAGCAGACAGCGAGTTTTAACTAATTAATGATGAACGACGATACTCTAAAGAGTTTCACAGCTTGGAATGGTTCTTGGGAATCAAGCTCAGAACACCTGAAGTGGAACACGTACATACGACCCATTGCTAAAGATGGTGGGAAAATGGTTCATTTCTATAGGGGCTTCAAAAATAACCTTTGTCCTCCTGTCATGCACAAGAGCCAGGTTTATTACTGCTACAGCAAAGTTGGGTGCCTAAACATTTACTAACCCATGATACAATTCAAAATTATTTGTACGAATCTGTATTGATGAAATTATTATTCAGACGAGAACCACTTATCTTACTAATAAAACTTTCCTAGCCTATTCCAAAGGCATCACCTAAATTCATGATGCATATTCAAGCAGATTCATTCCTTGCTTACAGAAATCCAAATATTTACAGCTAGGACACACAATGTCACTTATAATGAGTTGACTCATTATCATGAAATTCATAGTCAGTTGTCAAGTTGGAAATTCCGTCCAATCGGCTTCTTCCCCAAAAGAATATATGTAACCGAATCTTTGGAAGATAATTCCCCGAGTAATACTCTGTAATCTCTTCAGGTCTTGTGTCAACCGTTATGAATCCTACATATTTTCATAAAACTCTCAGTATACTATCTTCGAACAATTGGCTAAGCCTCTACCAGAGTGACACTTGGGCTTGGGTCTTATATTGACTGAAAATTAGTGAAGGAATAGCGGAAATGTATATTTATTTGAATATTATATAACTGCTAGAAAAGTGCAAGCTGGAATAAACGTACAAAATAGAATATGCCTGCATATATATATATATATATATATATATATATATATATATATATATATATATATATATATATACCGGGTGTAACTGCAAAATTTTCCAAATACTGTACCAAGAAATATTTCCAAAGGTTATTTTACATATAAACCTGGAAAAAAAAAATCACTTTGGTGGTTTTTTAGATATTAAACATTTTTGTTGGATGTATAATCATGCTGTTACACCGTGATATATATATATATATATATATATATATATATATATATATATATATATATATATATATAATATTAAACAGTCAGAGTTGAATCAGACCAGGAAAGAATTTAGCGCCAGTTCGAAATTCCAACCACGAAGGCTGGAGCGTACAACAGCCGAAACGTTGTGATAAATATGGCGACAAAGATAGGGACAATAGTGAATAATGTAAATAATGTACATAATACCTCATTTCAGAAATATAGACAGACCCCAACAAAATATAGTTAGAAAGAGACCTTAATTATATATGTGCATCAAAATCTATGTGCTTACCTTTGATAGGCACCCCAAAGATTTGGAATATTAGAATAATATTAAGGTATATAACTATAAATACTGAATTTGCACCTCTAGTGTCGTAAAAAAACATGTAAAATGAGAACCAAGTTTTTCATTCTCATTTAGGTTCTTTGAGGAATTTCCTACTGGGAGATTGTAATTACGTGTTGTCTTGTACCAAACTGAACTCATATTAGGGAAGGAAGACAAAAAAAATCAAGTCTTACGCAAAAAACGAAATAGTAATTAGTTTGGATTTTTTTCTCCATGTGTGACTGGAAAGATTCTTAAAATTATAAAACCATCAAAATCATACTGTTATACATAACCGACAATTATCGGCTCCATAGAACCATTTTGATACAATATGTCAGACCACAGTCATTCATTTAATTCTTAATAAAGAGTAGGATATATGAATTATATGCTCGTCTAAAAGAGAATGAAATAGGATTACCAAAATATTCGTTTTACGGAATGAATCCCCGAAAAATAAACATAGATATCAGCGAATTAATTGACATGAAAATATAATCTGATACAATTCGTTCTTGGATCCTAAAAAGCGCTACCCAAGACAAGGAAACTCTGGATTGAGTCTTGTCGTATAATGTGCTGATTCTACTATAGGCGGAGAATGATTTTATGATGATGATTCAATTTCACGACATTGTTTTGTAATTATATCTGTATTTGATTGATAGCTTGTTTGGTTTTCTTTTGTTACGGTTTATCAAAATATCCCATTTTCGCAAGCCTTAAAAAATATCCTCAGATTTTTTTAGAATAATATTATTCAATGAAACAAGCCAATTAATTAACCAATAGCTCTTGGGTGAAGACACGGATTCACACTTTTCTCAAGGTTATTTCCGCATATTGAACATACACAACCGCTTTAGAATCCACAAAAAAAATTTGTACCAAATAACAGAAAACCACATCAATTAAGGTATTCGAACATCAGCGATAAGGACAATGGATACCATGTAAAACTAAGAGAATATGATTAAATAATCCTGATGTTAACGTTGACGTTGTACATTGCATCAAAAAAAAGATTACGCCCATCAGTACTCGAAAAATTATAACAGTTACTGGACTTGTTAAACCTATTTTCCTAATTTTTTTAAAGATAATTATTTTATAGTTTGCAATCGAATGCGGAACTGGCGGCTCGATTAATTAATGCTGAATGTTTCCTGTTAAAGAAACGTTAATTATGCCATAGATTCGTCATTCAGTCATTTAAGTTATTTCTGTTGTTTTTTATAAAATTTTGTATTCATAAATCTTCTAAGATTTATATATATTTAATACAAAGAAACATTGGATATGACGATAAACTACATCCAACTGCAAAGTCTTTGATCAGTAGACTGAATTTCTTGATGATCATGGAACCATTTCTTAATTGTTCTTGTTCCCAGAGGTATAACCTAACCAGATGATAGAATGTAAAAGTGCTACCATTTCAGGCAATATAGTTTTTACCCCTAACTGAAGTGAAAATAATATGAAAATATAAAAATGTTATAGTAAAAATACCGCAAAACATTTTCATAGTAAAAGAATTAACAATAATGTTGTTTTTGTAAGAAAAAAATAATAATTCGAGCAATAGGTTTTTGCAAGAAAAAATCGACCAATACATTTTGTAACAAAAAATTACCAGCAATATATCTTTCGTCAATGAAATTACTAATTGACAACAAAATCCAATTTCAGTATTAAATGACCTATAAGGGACTGATATACGATTAAATAAACAAATAAAATAAATATTTCTTGGTTCTATTTATTGAACGCCGTTTTCAATATGAATTTTAGGATCAGTTGAATAGATTTGCTCATTCTCTATTTCTCTCTGCCCATCTTAAAAGCAAAAGAATCGGAATAACACAACAAATAATCTCCCTAAGGGGTTTTATATTGATGGATAAGAGAACAGGGCTTGGAGGTGAATGGTAGGGAACAAACATTGATTACAATTACAAAAAGAAAGCAGAAGAAAGCAATTATCGTCCACATCCGGAAGGGACTTTAAGTAAGAACAATATTTATGGTGTGTTATATAAGCGGTGTTAAGAAGAATGTCGCTATGCATATTTGAGTTCAGTTACCAAGTCGCATTTCTACTGAGCCCGTATTTAACCGCCCTACTCAATAAGTACTATTTTTTACATACTAGCTAAATTTAATCTGTAAAAAATATCGCCTTGAACAACTTTCCAGCAACGATATTATTATTTTTTTCCGTACCAATGGAAACTTTTATAACCACCATCGTATACTTATAAATTTAGAATCAAATATATATGAATAAGGAACGATTTACACTATTTACCTGTTGTCCTCATCTTTGTTGATATATTCACGACGTTTCGGACGCTGTATGTTCCGTCCTTCTCCAGGTGGTACGAATTACGAACTGAACTCTTTATTTGGTCCACTTTTGTAGATTATTCTTGTTCCACGTGCCATGCCATTTCCAGCTCTCTCAGTTATCTTCTTATTACTCAATTCTCCATTTTTTGTTCACCACTGCAGTGTCTAGGTATTGAATCACAACTCTTTGGATGAAGTCACCGGATCCAACATCTTTTTACCCACTGGGCCATATGTCCAGTTCAAAATTCCATTCACAAAAAAGAAGGCTGGAGAGTACAACGACCGAAACTTTGTGAATATAGCAACAACTCTCCGAACAGTGTAAATAGTTTAAATAATTAAAATACCTCATCTCAAAATATAGACAGATAAATAGTGTATGTGTATATATTTGAAACAAAGATAATGAAAGTAGTCATATAATTGTTACTCAATAGTCACAGAGAGAATTCACATTTTCTTGCGCTGGTATACACCCAGTCCCTTATGTGTCATGCGTGATATACATTAAGAAACGTATCTTTCGATACATAACAAAGGAAGCAATTTTTTTTGAACGCAGTGTGTTGCCATTTCTTACTGCGGTAGACCAAGGCTATAGAACTCGGTCTGTCCTGCTATTTAACCCACAGCTGGTGTGAGAAGAAGATTAATATCTTTCCTAAGAGGTTTAGCACGTAAGTGAATGGAATTGATTGAATTCGAACTCGGCTCTCCGATTCCTCAGTCCAAGCCGCTATCCATTACTCTATCCTACGTATACATTAATTGGAAATAATATTCCCAAAATCGTAAAGACCAATATCAGTTTCGATCTGGCGACACTGTGTGCATGCTAGATTTAGTTTTATTGTTTTATTGCTTGTGCCCTAATAAACAATAACGCACAAACTCTATGCATTGAATTTTGTGCTTTTTTATAATTCGATATTTTATCTATTTAACGATCCTTGAATTTTTAGATTTAGGGAAGCCTAAAATACACATTACTGAAATATTAAATGACATAAAATACATAGACTGAAATATTAAAATCTGATTCAACCTTAGACAAGATAAAATCGGACAAAGCACTTAAAACTGTATAATAGGAATATCCCCTTAGAATTCTGAATTGAGAATGTAACAAAAATAATTATGCCATTATGATTGCAATGGAGGCACGGTGGAGTAATGGATATGGCTCTGATAGGGGACTCGGAGCATTCACTTACGTACTGATACACTTGGGAAAAGTATCAATCCTTTTCTTATTCCCCAACAGGTGGGTACACAATGCTATAGAACGCATCTAGTTCTGTTATACATACATATAGACATAGAGAGAGAAGATATTTCATTTCTTATACATCAGGAAACAGTTTTGAGTAGAGCTGTATGGAAAAGTGGTAAAGTTTTCGTTTGATGCGTTTCGTCACATAGTCACACCAGGTTTGTTCATGTTGATGCGACAATGCATGCAAAAGTGAAAAATGAGACGATGGGAATTTTCAAATTGTCAAAAGATTTTCGGTGAAAAACATTTTTATTGAAAAACAATAAAAAAAGTTCTTATTTTTCAAAAATTTGTTTTAGATTATTTTTTTTTAAGTTTTAATAAAGTTTAATGGGATTTGAATATTTAATAATATGATTTTGGGTAATATAATATTGATACTTTTATTTAGATTATTTTTCTTATTTCCATTATCTTTTGGGATTAAATATTTATATATATATATATATATATATATATATATATATATATATATATATATATATATATATAGATAGATAGATAGATAGATAGATAGATATATAAATGTTTCGGTAATTATAATATAATATTGTATAATTACACACATACACACACACACACACACACACACACATATATATATATATATATATATATATATATATATATATATATATATATATAAACACATATTATAATATATATATATATATATATATATAGATATAGATAGATATAGAGAGACATATAAATGTGTTTTGGTAATTAGCATATAATATTGGAATTCATAAATATATAGTGTATTATGAATATATATATATATATATATATATATATATATATATATATATATATATATATATATATATATATATATATATATATATATATATATATATACACATTCATTTAGAGCTGACCGTTAAAACACACTAGAATAAACGGTGATGTATGTTCCAAATATGTACACAGGTTCGGTTGATAGTGGCTCAGTTTTATATATATATATATATATATATATATATATATATATATATATATATATATATATATATATATATATATATATTTTTGTGGGTTTGAGGTATATGATATGGGGAGGTTTCAGTCATAATTATCAAAAAATAAGTAGTTTACCGTGATTAAGAGATTTACAAATAGATAAGATGAAAGAAAGAGTTCTGTGTTTGAAAGATATATTACGATAGTTTCTCTGCTCTAACCGTGGTGTCATTTCCTTATTGAGGTAGAAATATATTCGTGGTGTCTCTTTCATATTTAAGTACAAATATATTCGTTGTATTTTTTCCTTATTTAATCTCTAAATCTAGGTTGGGGACACATTCATGTTTTTTTTTTTTTTTGCTTTTTTCATTTGCGTTGTCCCTGTTTTGCCAATAAGGTCTGATAAAACAGGCGATAAACTTCTAGGTATGGTCTAGGGTGAAATGCCTTCATATTCAGCAAACCAAAAAACACAACCCTCTCGAGTTTGAGACATAGTCTCTTCGGGAGAGGCTTTACTGACAAACACGCCTGTAGTATTAAACTCTATAAATATATTCTTTTATATTTTTAGAATTCTGGCCATCTCACGCACATGTTAACGAATCAAGTCACTATCAGAATCAATGAAGCCTGCATGACCTCAAGAAATCATATTTTAATAATAATAATAATAATAATAATAATGATAATAATAATAAATAAATAAATAAATAAAATAAATATTAATATTTCCTTGGGTTTCTTTTGTATACCCACTTTTTTCAACTCCAACAAACAATAAACTTTAGGTCTGAAATGGCTTCCCTAGCATTTTTCACTTCTATCATTTTTTTCAAGAAAAAAAAACCTGGGGTCATAACTATTTTACATAGATGATCCTTCTTGCAGGTGTGTACTGGAGGTTTTGAGTATTACGGTTTTATTTCTATAAGGCATGCGCTTCCCAGGAATCCTTTTCCCGAGTCTATCGGAAACTTTCCAGCGTAATCCAAGGTCTAAACCACAACTGGAACTATTGATGTCCTCATATAAAAAATGTTGAGTTTCCGCTTCAAGATCCA